>SKCR01035329.1:0-162157 GCA_019454045.1 Zanthoxylum bungeanum | reverse complement strand
AGAGAATCTAGATTCTCTGAAGTACACATCAAAGTAACTAGATATTTGAAATCAAAACTTCAGATCTCCTAAATTTTTTATTTATTTTTATTTAAAAGTAGAATATGCGAAGTTTTGACTTTAAATTTCTTAAGTTTTAAATTTTTTTAATTATTTTTTATTTATAACTTAGAAGATCCAAATTTTTGACTTCGAATCTCCTAAGTTCTTCTTTTAAAAAAAATTAATAATAACTTCAAAAATTCTAAAGTTTTGACTCGAAAGCCCAAACCTTCTAATTATTATTATTTTCTAAAAAAAAAACTTAGGAGATCCAAAATTTTGACTTTGAATCACCTAAGTACACACTTACTTCGGTATGTACTTCAAATGAGAGATTCTTTGGTGCAACGGTGATACCGATGACGTGATACCACCTGTTGGGGTTTTTAGGGGCAAATTTGGTAACGTAGCGGAAGCGGTGGAAAATCAAATTTTTCGATGTCAAAACTTTTTCTCGGATTAATTAAATAAACATATTTATTTAATTATCCAATAATCAAATTATGAAATAAAATTCAAATGAATCATATTCAAGTGAATTTATCGAATTGCCCTTACACTTGGTATTTAGTCCATTTTAGTCCGAAATTGATCTAATCAATTTTAAATGATTCTAAATCATTTCTAAGATGAACTTAGTATGTTCAAAACATCAAAACACCAAAAGATGTCATTTTGTGCACTTTGTCATTTCATGCATCAAAACACATCAAGATGTAATCCAATGAACATGAAACTTTATATGCATCATATACACATCCAAATGCACAACATATATGAAAAGCCCCAAATTTAGAATTGGCCATGAACCCTAATTTTTCAATTTCATCAAATTGGACAAATTAGACCAAATTGGTTAAATCCAATACTTCAATCATTTTTCTTCCATCCAATCAAAGTCTCAACACAATGAAACAACTCAAGATCAAATCTAGGTCATCTAAGAGTGGGTCAACAACTCTAGATTAGCAACATGGTTTCCAAAACCTTAAAAGAAAGCTTATAACTACAATAGTCACAACATTCTTTTATCATACATGCTCAACACTTCCATCAAAACTTCCATCAACAAAAACACAAGGAATAAAGAAAGAAATAACCTAAGAACATCATATGTTAAAGCCTAGATCCTAAGGAACATTTTCCTTTCTAATAGCAAGTTGAAGAAACTTACTAAAATCCAAGCTTTCTTTGATTTCTTCTTTCTTTCTCACAAGTTTCATTTGTTTCCATTAATGGAGTTTTCTTTTAAAGTGTATTAGGTTAAGAATAAATGAAATGAAAAAACAATATATACTTGTTACCAACTTGCCTTGGCCGAAATTCACAAAAGCAAATACAAGTCTTGTAATTTCATTTTCATTTCAATTCAATTTAGTCAACTTGCATAAATATCCAAATAACACTTTATTATATATTTAATTAAGTCAACAAATGCAACTAAGAAAAATATAACTCTTATATTTATAAAGTGTTGGCCGAATTTATCAAATAAAAAAGGGAAATGGATATTTCAATTTTAACAATTAAAACAAATATCCAAGGAAGTCAAATTCAATTTGACATCCTTTTCCTTTAATGTAAAGTCAAACATTTACATTTATAATAACTTCCTAACTTTATCATTTGGTGATATATTTATATTTTAATTATATTAATCATTTAACAATTAAATAATTAAATAATTAATTAAATACAAATATATCAAATATATGTATTATATTTACTTTAAATATCTCAAATACATATATTAATGATATATGTCAAATACCTTTATTTGACCATTTATTAATGTGTATTTAATAATATCATATATTAAATACAAATACACATTAATTAGGAAATGACGGTTCGGCCCGTTCGCATGTATTTTTCGTTTAACGTTTAAACGATTTATAAATAATCAAGATTATTTATAAATGTAGCTCTAGTGCTCTACGAGTATGTTTCATTATTGAAACTCTCTAGATTCAGGTATATTCGTCATGAAATCCAATTTCATGTGCATAATCTATCCACCGGTAGATTATGACGATCACGGATAATCTCGCTGAATCATACAGGTTGAGGTCATTGCATACGTATAATCCCCCCGTCACAGGTATCCAGATAATCCCAGGGATATAGATGTAAACGTCAAATCTCTATAGGTATTATCTCGTCGACGTATCTATTAGCAATCTTTAAATAACACTCGGAACTTACTTCCGAAGTATACTGTAGCCACAGATTTAACAGACTGCTAAATATATATGGACTACTGATTATGCCCAAAAATAACTCGCGGTTATCACAGTATAGCTGGGGTGTCGATTCCTCAGAGAGATGGTTACAGGGACTAATCTACTCAACCAAAAACGTAAACGGTAACTAAATTAAAGAAAATATTACAAATTAAATTGCGATGTAAATTAAATAATACGAAAAATTAAGAGATTTAATTAATGGAGAAATAGCAAAGCGTCATGGTTTCTTCTTGTACCTATTACTTCTATCCCGTTATCAATTCTCTTCATTACACAATTGAGGATTTCACGTCCTAAACTCACAATCGGAAGATAATCAATTCTACTCAAATTAAAGTGCTAATGGTAATTATTATCCTATTTTCTCTACGTTCAAACTCACAAGGTTATCGTTACAACCTATCCAACGACGACAATATACCCTCGGGCAATACTGCAGCAGATGATGAACTCGCAAAACAACCTTAATCAATCTCTACCAATTTTACCAACAGCACATAGAAAAACCGTGACTGAATATATATGCCAATTAATAAAATATAGTTTTCAAATCAAAATACTCAACAGATTAACGAGAATTATACGATAATAATTATATCAAACGATTAAAACATCCACAAATTAAATAACAAAATATAAATATATGGTACAAGAGTTCGCTTTTAGCTTCGCTTGGAGAGTTAGTTCCGCATGCCGAATGAAGAAATAGCCGAGATGAATTTGAGGGACATCGGATGGATCATTATTTCTGGTCTCGAAATTACGCACGGTTTATGCATGAAAATGATACTCTGTGACTGTTCGTCTCCCTTACACATGCGCAACTCTCTCGATAGTTTTTGTTCTTATTCTCGGCAGATTGGTTTCTTTCTCCCTTGGCAATGTTGCTGGTTTTTGGCAAAGGCAGCTCACTGGTCTTCACGCACAGCTCATCTCCTCCTCGGCAGTTTAGGTTTCAGGTCTCGACAGTTGTGGAGAGTTGCTTCTTCTCGGCAAGGCAGCAAGCACACGGCAGTGGCTGTTTCTTTACTCTCTCGGCAGCAGCTTCTTCCTCAAGCTTGGCAGTGCACCAGCTCGGCAGCAGCTTCTCCTTCTTTTTGTTCTCATCAGCTCGGCAAACAAGCTTCACGCACATGGCAGATTGGCTCGGCAGATTTTGGTATTTTCAGCTCTCGGCAGAATGGCTCACGCACAGAATGGTTTCTTCTCGGCTGCAACTCTTCTTTCTCGGCACACTGCTCTCTCTAGTAAACTCAGCAACCCACTGGTTTCGGCAGTAGCTCCCTCGGCTCTTCACTGGTTTCTTTCTTCCTCGGCAGCCCTAGGCTGGTTTACACGTGAAGGGCTTCCCTCTGCCTTCCCGGCCGAGATGCCTTCATGTATAGTTGCTTCTTGGCTGCTCTTCTCTCGGCAGCAAGAGCTGCTTCACACAGACTCATTTCTCCGCAAACTGGTCTTCTCTTTTCTCCTTGATTTATAGTGAGCAAAAACAATAAAACCTAATGTCCTTTAGCCCACGTGCAGCCCTGCTTCTCTCCTTATCCACTGCCATCTTTATTACTCTCGGCAGCCATTTCCTTTTGTTTCTTTCCTTTCTTTTCAATATATGCACAGCAGTCATGGCTCCTTGTTATTTTTTTCTTCTCATCATGGATTCTCTTCATTTTTTATTCTATTTTTTTTTTTGCTTCTCTCTCTTGTTGTTTATTTTGTCCACACTTGCCCTTAATATATGAATTACACCATAAAGAAAAACGTAATGCTCTTTCTTTATTAAACAATGATTTGCTGAGCAATGCTTCTCTCCTTTTCTTTTCTTAAACAATTGTTTTGAGAAATGCCTCCCATGTTTCTTCACGTGTTATCTCTCTCCAAATCATGATTCCATTCTCTTTCACTTCTCTTTTTAATTCCTGCAATAATAATTGAAGAGATTACTAAATTAATCAAAATTAATATAATAATAAAAATTATATAAAATATGAAATATATTACTAAATACTTAATAATAAGTTCGAATAAGTGATTTTCAAAGACATTTTCTTGCACTTATCAACTATCTATGCTCTGTACACGGAACTGACGGATCCTATCTTGACACACACATGATATCCTGAGGATCGATCCACACCCAACGAACAGGTGGAGGTCTGATCTAAATAGATCGGTGACGTGACTGTCATCAAGTGTGGAGGATGTCTCATACATCCATAGTGGTGTCTCAAGTCGAAGGACCACTATACTACTCAACCCGAGAAGATTCTTATTGACTTTGATGTACCATCTATTAAGAATCTTCGGTGATTCGTTCAGTGTTTATCCATTATAAACACCTACACGTCTATACGAGTCTCCCTAGACTCATGGTTTATTGGGTTAAACCATCGGACCAAGTCTCGATATACGACATGTACTGGTCTCAACAGATTTGACTAACCGACCCATGTTAGTGAATCTTGACCAGGAACTTTAATCGATTACACACACACACACACACACACACACATATAGCAATGACACTTCCCAATGTCAATTACAAACTATCTTTGTAACCGTGTATTGCATTATATATTATCGGGTCTTTGTCTAATATATACATATCACTAAACCACATTTAGTTTCAATCTAATCGTAATCAGATCGAATACGTATATAAAAATAAGAGGTGCAACCACTAAGTAAGTAGTATTATGGGAAAATGGGATGTTCGTATTCATGAATCATACATAAATACGGTCCGGATTGCCGCTCTGAGCACCAACCCCAACAATTTCTCCCACTTACTCTAGTGCCAATCCACGGTATCATATACACATCTTAATGTGTATCGTATACACATGGCCCTCAAAAGTTCACCAGTACTTAAGAGGTAGGCAACAAGAAACAAGTCCGCTATAACATTTTGAGTTTGTCAAACAAACTTCATTGTTTCACATGGATGACATCATTCATATTTTGTAGAATCTAAATTATACATTAATATGACTCTGATGCTACATCAGTATTGTGCTATAGCTACTTTGTTGTCCAAGTATTTAGGGATCAAATCCAAAATACTATGCGGACAACCGCAAACATAATACCAATTCAAAACTTCTAATTTAAAAGGTCACTACGCTACTTCATAAGTCAATACTTCATAAGTTGCATTTAATTCCACTATAAAGTAGAATCGTTCGTAACACTCCCACTGCATCTTTTCTGACTCTTTATGACGTAGACTGTCTAATGTCATAATTAGTCTCAAAACTAATAAGACTCTAATGGTTGCAGACTATATTCTCCACGAATTAGAAACTCGTTCTTAATATCTCAAATATCACAAAGAACGTGTTTGAAGATCCATCATATGGTCTATAGGGTATCAAAATAACTCGTAACAATTACGATTAAATCGACATCTTTAATCGTACATAAAAAAGTATTCATTATGTTATCATCAAATGATACATAGCATTGATTAGACATTCAAATCAATATTTCTTTCGAAAAAGGAATCATCCTTTACGAAAGATGAATACTGTATACAAGTGATGAGTGGTAAATATATCACTTTTTCCCACTCATTGGACCTAATATTTCGATTAGTTTCTCGAGTTTTGTGAACGTTTTGATGCGTTTTTATTTATTTTGCAGATAAAAATAATATTGAAACTTAATCGAATCAACTCGGGGTTAAAACGATGAAATCCGGAGGAAAAATGGTTAAAAACGAAATTTTACTATACGCGTCACGAAGTGTAGTCAAATTTTCCAATTTTGCGCAACTTTTTTATTTTGGCCATAACTTTTTCGTCTGAAGTCCGATTGAGCTGATTCAAGTTGCAGATTAAAGAAGACTAGAAGATCTAAAACTTTGAAAGTCAAAATATTTTCAATTCTGAAGTTTGGAAGGCCAAAATTGATGAACAATACAGTATATTTTGTGTATCTATTATAGTTATTTACAAAATATAAAATAAAATTAATAAAATAAAAAAATAAAAATTGTCAAACTTCCACCAAACATGCTTGCATGTTTGGTGCCATGTTTGATGTCATGTTTGGTGCCATGTTTGGTGCCATGTTTGATGCCATGTCTTGTGGCATGTTTGGTGGAGTGTTTGGTGGAGCAATTGGTGGAGAAATTGGTGAAAGCCTTTAGGTTTTTCTATAAATACCAAGCTAATTCATTTGTAATTCTCATGTTTTCCTTAAGTTTTTGTAAGGAATTTAAGGATTGCATCTAGTGTATATTTATTTTAAGTATTTAATTTATGCATTTTTATTTTCAGTAATAGCAGTAGTTCTCTTCTTCTACTCATTTCTTTAATGTTTAGTAGTTAATTTTCCGCTGGGGGAAGGGTGAAGCTTTTATAATTTTAATTAGACTAATCTCCCTTAATTATAATATAAAATTTATTATTCACATTAAAAGGAATTACCGCCTTAATGGCTGGTTTTATTATTTTGCATAAAGTGGCACCACCTATATAACCGGTTTTTAGGTGACACATAATTACCGCCTATATGGCTGGTTTATGTTTAGATATTAATACCGCCTTAATGGCACGTTGGACTTCATCTAAATTTGACTTAACAAGGAATACCACCTACATGGTCGGTTGGGCTAATCACCGGTTAAATTCTATATTATATTAAGGGAGATATCTAAATTATAAATAGTAAAAGTGGATCCCCTAACCCCCATCATTTTATTTTTATTCTAGGGGAGTGATGACACACAATACACACACTTAATAATTGGTTTTCTTCTTATGGGTAGTTCTTTTGTTTGTTTATTAAGTCTTAAGCTTAATGCGTCTTGTTAACTGGCCATTAATAAGATTGATGAGGTAAATCTAAAATGAACTAGACATAGGGATTTTAGGTTTCAGCCTTAGACTTAATAGCTCACGATCTTCCTTGAGGATAGATAACTCTTTAATAGATTTCCTTACAAGATAAAAATATACCTGTCGGGCGTGGGTAGCCATAATTAGAACTTAGTCTTAATGAATCCAGGGTAATGTGGTTGACATAGAAATATGGTTCAATTGGGTTAAACTGGGTATTTGCGTCTGACCATCGAAAAAGGCTTTTGCATATGTTCGTCTTCCAGGTTAGCAAACTGAATTACTACACATAAGTGAGGGAATCAATTCATCTTTTTATCAGTATTGTGTGGAGTCACAACCCTAAATCTTTTGAGTCTTGTCTTCTATTTTCCTCAGTATTTTCTTTTATGTCTTTTTATTTTGAGTCTTTTTCTTTGTGTCTTTATTTTAAGTTTATTTAATCAATTCCACATTCAACCAACCAAAGCAATCTTCATCTTCTCTCCTAATTAGATACTTGTAAATCAATGATTCAATAATTAATAACAACAGTAGGAATTAAGTCCTCATGAGATCGATATTTTTATACTACTTGAACGATACGTGCGCTTGCGTTATACGCGTGTGATTACTCACCGGTCAAGTTTTTGGCGCCGTTGCCGGGGACTTATATTTCTTGAGTTGTTAATTTTGAAGCTATTTAATTTACTTGTATCTAATTTTCTTTATTTTTATTTGTAATTTTTATTTATTTCTTTTATTTTATTTTTCAGGTGGTTGAAACAATGGAACACTACTGGGAGATGGAGAGATTACGAGCCTTATACGAAGATACACCCCAATTCTGGGAACAACAGTCCGGTTTTCTGAGGCTTGTTGCACAACCCAACGATTATCACTGGATGCCAGAGCCAAGCAATACTGTATTTGCTTATCAGAACGAGATGAGGAGATGTGTGATTTGTGATTGTAACCACCCGAGCGATCAATGTATATTCCGATCAGAGTGGGAGAATTTCTGGAGACAAGCATGCTATAAAGAACCATCACAATTCACTGATCCACATTTTCCATCTTATCCACCGCCCAACTATTATGATCTTCATCAACAACAAGAGCCATCAGAGGAAGAGTAATTGTTTGACATGGTCAAAGATTTGCTCAATAAACGAGATGAAAGGTTGGATATGATGCTCGAAATATCTCGTAATCAACTCGAAAATGTACAGAGACAAGCATAATCCATACAGAGGATGACAGATCAAATAAGACAAATGATTGAAAACTAGAACAACATACCTCAAGAGCCATTCTCAGATGATGATGACGAAGCCTTCGAATACCAATCAGAAGAAGTTGACATGTTAGAAGATGAAGAGGCTGAGCAATGTCAACAACCAGGGGTATCAGTTCTGGAGCCCAAACCAGCGAGGTACTTATTTGATTTCTATTATTCAGATTCTGACTCTGACGATAAAGTTGAGATATTCGTACCAACAAAAGTTGAGGATGGAATTATGTATCCTCAATTCGAATATCTAGGATCGTGCATTGCAATGATGTTCGAGGAAGAACTACCGACCACTGAGGATAAAAGCTTACACACAGACACAAATTTACATCCTCCGGCCGAAGATTTTGATTATTGTTTTGCACAGTTGTTTGATGAGGAGTTGCCTGAATCACCCAATCCAGCCATATCAAAGGATGAAGATCTAATGACAGACACATTTTACATCCTCAGGTGGATACTTATGAGGCATGTATGTCACAGATGACAGACGAAGATCTGAACGCGGAAATCTTCAAACTCATCTGTGAAGACGAGGTGGAGCAAGAAGCGAAGCAAATGAAGGAGCTTATGTCTGAACATAGTGAAGATACTGGGCATTCAAGAGAAACATCATTGTCTTGAGGAGTACAAATCAAAGATATCACCCAGAAGCTTGACAGAATGGAACTTCCATTCCAAGTCAAGCACCATACGAGACCTCCTGATTTTCTTTCTTTCATTGCAGTAAACACTGGAACAACAAAGAATAAAAAGGTGGCACAAGCACAAAATGGTACAAAATTTTTATCGCTACTTTACCGGTGGAAGAGACCTTTCAAAAGCAACGCTTATGGGATTGTCTGTGATCGGACATCCAAAACGACTCTGAAACCTCCTTGACAGATTTCAGTCACGTCTGGCTGAAGACGTAAAATTTAGCGCTAGCAGGGAGGCA
The DNA here is from genome assembly GCA_019454045.1 of Zanthoxylum bungeanum. Lineage (NCBI taxonomy): Eukaryota > Viridiplantae > Streptophyta > Magnoliopsida > Sapindales > Rutaceae > Zanthoxylum > Zanthoxylum bungeanum. The sequence continues at coordinate 152,824 of SKCR01035329.1, read as the reverse complement.
ACCCATGCGAGTTGTAATTTTTATTTTCATATTTTGTGTGAACTTTTTGATTTTGTGTGTTAGTTTTTCAGGTAAAAGCACAAAATGAGCATTTTTAAGACAGACGGAATGGTGTTTGGAGATCGCAAAGATAAATCATGAGTGGTGGCCGAGTAAGGAATGCACTTCTTGAGACGCATCCTCATAGATTTATACTAGCGAGAAGCGTATTGAGTACACAATTCTGTTGTCTTAATTATTGCTTTGATTTGCTTTTCTTTTGTACTTTTCTTTATTTTTCGCCGACAAGATTTATAATTTTTGACTTTTCACGATTTATTTTAACGTTCATCTAATAATTGTCATTTGGCAGATACTAGTGCAATTATTACTCACCTTTTTCAGGTTCTATAAATTTAACATTTCATTTTTCTCTTCAACACATTCAGAGATACACATTCAAATAAGAGAGAAAATGGAAGCAACATCACAACAGAGATTCAAGAGAATTTGTGTTTTCAGTTGATCCAATTCTGGTAACAAACCAGAATTTATTGAGGCTGCGAAAGAATTGGGACGAATCATTGTGGAAAAGAACATGCACCTAGTATATGGCGGAGGCAATTTGGGATTGATGGGATTTACTTCAAAAGCCGTTCAGGACGGTGGCGGACATGTTCTGGGAATCATTCCCAGACCTCTGGCAAAAGAACAGTTGATTGTACCCACAAATGGTGATGAACGCATCGTGTCAGGTATGTCTGAATAAATCCAAGAAATGATTAATACATCAGATGCATTTATTGCATTGCCAGGAGGACTTGGAACATTTGAAGAATTGTTCACAGTAGCATCATGGGCACACTTAAACATCCATCGGAAGCCCATAGGGTTACTAAACATCAAACATTTCTTCGACTTTCTTTTTGTTTTCCTTGCGGAAGCAAAGAGACATGAATTCGTCACAAAATCAGTAGATGATATTTTCCTGACTGCTACAAAGGTAGAAGAACTGATCGAACCAAATCCTTACCTTTGAACCGAAACCGGACCCCATTCTTTCCACGTTGAACTGGTCAGACAGTGATCGTGAGAAAAAGCGTAAACTAGACATAGATCTTAATCGGTAGTTCAGCTAACCAGGTACGATTTTTTAAACCCTTCTTCTACTGTTTAATACATTGGGGACAATGTATCATTTAGGTTTGGGGGAGGAACTTAGTTGATTAGTATATTATTTTTTATCTTGTTTTTTGTAAAAATTTTATTTTGTGTTGTTTTTATGTTTTTAGTTAAAATTTTTCGAAAATTTTTAAAAATTACAAAAATATTTTGTGTTTTTATTTTGACTAAAAAGGTGAAATTGGTAAGAAACATATTTCAAACCATTTTTGAAACGAGTTAATTTTTGTTTATTTCCTTTTAAATTATTTAATTTGTGAATTATCCATAAAATGGACTAAAATGATCTTCATATGCTCAGTTGGCAGGTATTATCAATATGCATAGTAACATACGGACACGAGTTGTAATTGAAAAGTTTGTAATATTCAGTGCTCTAGTTTAATTGAAGGAAGCATCTATAAATGGCAATGGAGTAAAAAAAAGAAAAAAAAAAAAGAAAAAGAAAAAATGTGAACAAAAATAAAGCATCTAAGATCCGAGTTATTAAGTCTGTAAGGGTGTTTTAACACTTAGTTCCCTAAAACCAACTGGTTTGGGAGTCACTGGCCCAAAGCTCGCTACATGGATCGAAGATGCTAGCAAAAATATATTTATATCTGATGTCTGGGTAATTAAGTCCGTAGGGGTGTCTTAACACCTGGTGCCCTAAAGCCAACTGGTTTGGGAGCCACCGACCCAAAGCTCGCTACATAGACATAATATATTGTATATAAATAAAAAATAAAATCAGAAAAAGAAAGAAAAAATCAGAAAAATCCGAAAAATTATTCCATTGCTACAAAAAAGGTGTGAAATCTGATAGAACTTTCGGACAAAAATATTACCCTCTTATCAACTACACTTGTGACTGTTGTGGGCAAAAATGAATTGATTAATATTTTGTTGGCTGTGTATATGGAGAAAGATAAAAATAATCGGAGAATTTACTTATTCGGTAATTTAAAAAGAAACAAAACAACTAGTAACTTAGAGTAGGAGTTTCACATAATTAGTCACGAACTCTTTTACTCTCTTTTCGCTTGTCTTTTTGTTTTTGTGCGCATTAGTTTTAACTAACTTTTTACTTTTGTAAAAATATTTGTGGGTATCGTTGTTGTAAGCCCTCACGAGACTACAACTCGTCCACTAGGGACACCTAGGAGTTTAAAGGCTTGTTGCATACGCTAAATGCAATCGTGATCCCTACGAAAGTGGCTTAGTTAATTTTATTTCTTTATGTATTTTTCTGTTTTGCTCGAGGACTAGCAAATGTTAGGTTTGGGGGTGTGATGAGTGGTAAATATATCAATTTTCCCACTCATTGGACCTAATATTTCGATTAGTTTCTCGAGTTTTGTGAACGTTTTGATATGTTTTTATTTATTTTACAGATAAAAATAATATTGAGACTTAATCGAATCAACTCGGGGTTAAAACGATGAAATCCAGAGGAAAAATGGTCAAAAACGAAATTTTACTATAAGCGTCACGAAGTGTAGTCAAAATTTCCAATTTTGCGCAACTTTCGTATTTTGGCCATAACTTTTTCGTCTGATGTCCGATTGAGCTGATTCAAGTTTCAGATTAAAGAAGACTCGAAGATCTAAAACTTTTAAAGTCAAAATATTTTCTAATTCTGAAGTTTGGAAGGCCAAAATTGATGAACAATACAGTATATTTTGTGTATCTACTATAGTTATTTACAAAATATAAAATAAAAAAATAAAAATTGTCAAACTTCCACCAAACATGCTTGCATGTTTGGTGCCATGTTTGATGTCATGTTTGGTGCCATGTTTGGTGCCATGTTTGATGCCATGTCTTGTGGCATGTTTGGTGGAGTGTTTGGTGGAGCAATTGGTGGAGAAATTGGTGGAGCAATTGGTGGAGAAATTGGTGGAAGCCTTTAGGTTTTTCTATAAATACCAAGCTAATTCATTTGTAATTCTCATGTTTTCCTTAAGTTTTTGTAAGGAATTTAAGGATTGCATCTAGTGTATATTTATTTTAAGTATTTAATTTATGCATTTTTATTTTCAGTAATAGCAGTAGTTCTCTTCTTCTACTCCTTTCTTTAATGTTTAGTAGTTAATTTTCCGTTGGGGGAATGGTGAAACTTTTATATTTTAATTTAGATTAATCTCCCTTAATTATAATATAAAATTATTATTCACATTAAAAGGAATTACCGCCTTAATGGCTGGTTTTATTATTTTGCATAAAGTGGCACCGCCTATATGGCCGGTTTTTAGGTGACAGATAATTACCGCCTATATAGCTGGTTTATGTTTAGATATTAATACCGCCTTAATGGCAGGTTGGACTTCATCTAAATTTGACTTAACAAGGAATACCACCTACATGGTCGGTTGGGCTAATCACCGGTTAAATTCTATATTATATTAAGGGAGATATCTAAATTATAAATAGTAAAAGTGGATCCCCTAACCCCAGCATTTTATTTTTATTCTAGGGAGTGATGACACACAATACAACACTAATAATTGGTTTTCTTATTATGGGTAGTTCTTTAGTTTGTTTATTAAGTCTTAAGCTTAATGCGTCTTGTTAACTAGCCATTAATAAGATTGATGGGGTAAATCTAAAATGAACTAGACATAGGGATTTTAGGTTTCAGCCTTAGACTTAATAACTCACGATCTTCCTTGAGGATAGATAACCATTTAATAGATTTCCTTATAGGATAGAAATATACCTGTCGGGCGTGGGTAGCCATAATTGTAACTTAGTCTTAATGAATCCAGGGTAATGTGGTTGACATAGAAATATGGTTCAATTGGGTTAAACTGGGTATTTGCGTCTGACCATCGAAAAAGGCTTTTGCATATGTTCGTGTTCCAGGTTAGCAAACTGAATTACTACACATAAGTGAGGGAATCAATTCATCTTTTTATCAGTATTGTGTGGAGTCACAACCCTAGATCTTTTGAGTCTTGTCTTCTATTCTCCTTAGTATTTTCTTTTGTGTCTTTTTCTTTTGAGTCTTTTTCTTTTGTGTCTTTATTTTAAGTTTATTTAAGCAATTCCACATTCAACCAACCAAAGCAATCTTCATCTTCTCTCCTAATTAGATACTTGTAAATCAATAGATTCAATAATTAATAACAACAGTAGGAATTAAGTCCTCGTGGGATCGATATTTTTATACTACTTGAACGATACGTGCGCTTGTTTTATACGCGTGTGATTACGCACCGGTCAACAAGACACACATTAACTGTCAAACAGTTATACTAACTGTCATACAATTAGCCTTGTTATGTCCTTTATTAGATCATATCTAATGTACGACTAATAGGAGTATCTCACAAGTCTCCAAGTTTTATATCTTATATAAAACTTTATATCAAATATAATAGAGACTACTCCCACTGCTTTCACGGAGTAAAGAAGACTTAGGGAAATCTTTTACCTTACAAACATCTCATTATTACCATAATAATGACAATGTCGTTAAGATATATAACACTAGAAAGTAATTTGTACGCTCCCACTAACCCTTCAATCACATCTGTATACTCTATACTTTGACAAGATCAGACAATCTGACGATATCAAAAAAAGAGAACACAGATTTCCGGAAGACTTATCTGAGTCTATAATAGGCTCTATAAGCTAGCACACTAAACTGCGATTTCAGCGGAACACAAACTCTATGACCATTCCAGAATGAACTCTTCAGACAAGGAAATCACAACTGATCTCTTATCTGAATAAGTCATCCAAAAACGCCACTTTGCATTCTTTAGCTAAAATGTACAGTTTATCATCAACATTAACCAATATATCTTTAATTGTTCAATTAGTGTGACAAGAGATAAGTTTTCTCAGAATCTATAATAGATTGATGAGTATAACATTTCTCACTTTCATACTATAAAGGTCAAACCTTTAATAAGCTCACATTTCTTTCGCTGCGCAAACAATTAGCACATATCGTGAACTAATTCATAATGAAAGCGTAATCAAGTTCAAAACTTGATCATAGTAAGCTATAAACCATCTTAGATCTAAGGTTCAATGGTGAACTTCCAGAATCGATATCAAATATCGCTTCTATTATAAGTTATATGATATTTTCTTCAGTAAGAAAACAACAAAATCATTAAGTATCAAATACTCGTGAATGATTCTGATATCTTATTAACTTATATAGAAGAAGTATAAGGGTTGTTTCATCTTATTAATTACAAAGTTCCATTTATAATTTATCATTCTCACATTTGACTTCATTAAGTCAAGTCTTTTCTACAATAGTTGACATCTGACGTTACACACCAAGTAATAAAAACGATTTTATTACTTAGAATCGTAGGAAAGATATTCTATCAAATAGAATACAATATTCTATTAAACAGAATAAATGATAAACTTTTACTTATACCTCCGAGGTGTAAGTAATTTTCATTATATAACTATTATATAAAAGAAAGATTCAAATCTCAAACTTTTCAAGATTTGAATTTCTACATATACATATCATATATGTAACTGCGGAAATTAATGGAACATTAATTAAAGAGATGAATTAGTGTTACTGGAGCATAACCCCAAGAGTATTGAAACTAATTCAGTAATATTCAATATCAAACGAATCAAATCATATAAGATTCGATTGCTCCCACTACTCAATTCCATCAAGATGGAATCGTGGAAGAATAATATTGAATATGAATCATATTCACTAAATAACCTTAGAACTAATTGCTTTAGATTCATACATTTGATCGTATCAAAAATCCTTGAATAGTTCAAAGACATGTAGTGAATTTTAAGGATCAAGTTTTTAAAATACTTTAGATTGAATATATTTGAACAATTCAAAAATGTTCAATCTATGTTTCATCAGAACAGATTGAAAGCTCTTGATACTTTCAAGACTTTCAATATGTATTCTTTCATAAACACGTAACTAAGTTATAACAATTCATCAACTAAGTTACGAAATAAAGAAAACTACCTTAAGCAATTATCATTCATAAAACTACATACATCCAATGTATTAGTTAAATAAATTTGGTGGTTCACTGACAATCATTGGTTAAACGAGATCTTAATCACCTTCCCGAATACAATATCCATTAAATTGATAAGGATATGTGGTGTGATCTAATATCAAACCATCCTTTACCAAACGGAATAAGCATCCAATGCTTAAGTGATTAAACTCATAAAGCACCGTTCTAAATTATTTACTTTACCGAATAATTTTTCTTAATGTTTATCTCTACGTCAATGACACAACTAGTTATTATAAAATATGTAACAATTGTTTATAAAGAACAAGTGAGTATCCAATAGTCACGAGTTCCGGTATCAAATATCAAAACAATCGTTAACCAATATTTCAAATAACTAGACGAGAGATCTGGTATCCAATACCTATAGTTGAAGTATTTGTGAAAATCGATATTTTCTATACACAACTATGTGCATCTCATTTCTTTAGCTTTACTATTTGCATTCAACTATTCACAACAATTGTAAATAACTGTTTAGCAAATTGTGTCAGACATATTACCTCTAAAGGTAATTAAAGCTTAGAAACATCATTACTAGATAAACAAATACCTAATAGGGCTTTCTTAATGTCAGTCAAGAATCTCGAGACATGAACCAATTCAAGTCAATTCTTACCGCATAAGAAATTATTGTCTCTAAAGTATTATATCCTAGAAGGGATATCTATCTAGATTATCTATTGTGACTTCGAAACTAAGTCATTAACCATCTTGATTTTTGAAGAAAATCAGAACAACAGTTCCCGATGGTCTAGACTAATCTAATAATATTCTTGTCTGATAGTATCTAGAACCTATTCTAAAATAACTGCAACCAAGAGTCTAGTCAGATAACATATCAAAATATGTGTGCAGTAAATAAAAGTTTAATTCTATATAAACAATAGAATAAGGAAACAACTAAACAGCAATTTCCATAATAATACACACTGCCAAAGTTATGGAATATTTTAAACTTAGCAGTGCCTCCCACTATTTTTACGTAATATCGTAATCCCCAATGGAAAAATGAGAATTCAATAATTAAATCGAATTCTATAATGGGAAGAGGACCCCATGAATATATTTCTACTCACAGCAGAGGCACGGTCTCGCCTACGTATATTCACAGGTAGACAACTTATTGTCAATCACTCACTAGTGTCTCCGAGGTTCTGGTCCTGGTCGTTTCTCATTGTCGCTGTTAAGGCAGGCCCACAAGGAGACGTACCAAGGTTAAACTTGTCAATGGTAAACTCAAGTTACTTGCGTAACCCTGACAGCTAGGGCACGTTCAGGATTCCACTTTCGCTTGAATTTATCTAGTATCTAATATACATCTGGCATAAATAAATTTCTATCAGCTACACCCTCACAGCAGAGGCACGGTCTCGGATGCAGACAACGAAAAAATATTTATAAACCGTATTGACAAGACGGACCAAGAAATAAGTATTCCAAATACTAGTTACTTTAAAACCTTATTAAGCGGGGATATTTCATTAAGTGTCATACACCCTAAATCTAATCAAATTAGATTATAACATGCATGTATAAAGTCAAGAAAACATGATTAAACATTGAATAAAACAAGCTAATCATTTATGGAGGCCTAGAATCAGACTCGCTCTGATACCATTTTTGTTGGGGTTTTCAGGGGCAAATCCAGTAATGCAGCGGAAGTGGTGGAAAATCAAATTTTCTGATTTCAAAACTTTTTCTTGGATTAATTAAATAAACATATTTATTTAATTATCCAATAATCAAATTGTGAAATAAAATTCAAATGAATCATATTCAAGTGAATTTACCGAATTGCCCTTACATTTGGTATTTAGTCCATTTTAGTCCGAAATTGATCTAATCAATTTTGAATGATTCTAAATCATTTCTAAGATAAACTTAGCATGTTCAAAACATCAAAACACCAAAAGCAACACAAATGCCCAAAATTGGACCCATGGCCGAATGCACTCCAAAGGTGCCATTTTGTGCACTTTGTCATTTCATGCATCAAAACACATCAAGATATAATCCAATGAACATGAAACTTTATATGCATCATATAAACATCCAAATGCACAACATATATGAAAAGCCCAAAATTTGGAATTGGTCATGAACCCTAATTTTCCAATTTCATCAAATTGGACAAATTAGACCAAATTGGTTAAATCCAATACTTCAATCATCTTTCTTTCATCCAATCAAAGTCTCAACACAATGAAACAACTCAAGATCAAATATAGGTCATCTAAGAGTGGGTCAAAAACTCTAGATTAGCAACATGATTTCCAAAACCTTAAAAGAAAGCTTATAACTACAATAGTCACAACCTTCCTTCATCATACATGCTCAACACTTCCATCAAAACTTCCATCAACAAAAACACAAGGAATAAAGAAAGAAATAACCTAAGAACATCATATGTTAAAGCCTAGATCCTAAGGAACATTTTCCTTTCTAATAGCAAGTTGAAGAAACTTACTAAAATCCAAGCTTTCTTTGATTTCTTCTTTCTTTCTCACAAGCTTCCTTTGTTTCCATTGATGGAGTTTTCTTTTAAAGTGTATTAGGTTAAGAATTAATGAAATGAAAAAACAATATATACTTGTTACCAACTTGCCTTGGCCGAAATTCACAAAAGCAAATACAAGTCTTGTAATTTCATTTTCATTTCAATTCAATTTAGTCAACTTGCATAAATATCCAAATAACACTTTATTAGATATTTAATTAAGTCAACAAATGCAACTAAGAAAAATATAACTCTTATATTTATAAAGTGTTGGCCGAATTTATCAAATAAAAAAGGGAAATGGATATTTCAATTTTAACAATTAAAAAAAATATCCAAGGAAGTCAAATTCAATTTGACAACCTTTTCCTTTAATGTAAAGTCAAAAATTTACATTTATAATCACTTCCTAACTTTATCATTTGGTGATATATTTATATTTTAATTATATTAATCATTTAACAATTAAATAATTAAATAATTAATTAAATACAAATATATCAAATATATGTATTATATTTACTTTATATATCTCAAATACATATATTAATGATATATGTCAAATACCTTTATTTGACCATTTATTAATGTGTATTTAATAATATCATATATTAAATACAAATACACATTAATTAGGAAATGACGGTTCAGCCCGTTCGCATGTATTTTTCGTTTAACGCTTAAACGACTTATAAATCATCAACATTATTTATAAATGTTGCTCTAGTGCTCTACGAGAATGTTTCATTATTGAGACTCTCTAGATTCAGGTATATCCGTCATGAAATCCAATTTCTTGTGCATAATCTATCCACCCGTAGATTATGATGATCACGGATAATCTCGCTGAATCATACAGGTCGAGGTCATTCCATACGTATAATCCCTCCGTCACATGTATCCAGATAATCCCAGAGATATAGATTTAAACGTCAAATCTCTATAGGTATTATCTCGTCGACGTATCTATTAGCAATCTTTAAATAACACTCGGAACTTACTTCCGAAGTATACTGTGGCCACAGATTTAATAGACTGCTAAATATATATGGACTACCTATGCTCTGTACACGGAACTGACGGATCCTATCTTGACACACAGAGGATATCCTGAGGATCGATCCACACCCAACAAACAGACGGAGGTCTGATCTAAATAGATCGGTGACGTGACTGCCATCTAAGTGTGGAGGATGTCTCATACATCCACAGTGGTGTCTCAAGTCGAAGGACCATTATGCTACTCAACCCGAGAAGATTCTTATTGACGTTGATATACCATCTATTAAGAATCTTCGGTGAGCCGTTCAGTGTTTATCCATTATAAACACCTACACGTCTATACGAGTCTCCCTAAACTCATGGTTCATTAGGATAAACCATCAGACCAAGTCTCAATATACGACATGTACTGGTCTCGACAGATTTGACTAACCGACCCATGTTAGTGAATCTTGACCAGGAACTTTATTCGATAATATATACACACACACACACACACACACACACACACATATATATAGCAATGACACTTTCCATTGTTATTTAGAAGCCTTCGGCCCAATCGTCATAAGATACGTTTTTGTCCCAGTTTAAATGGCCCAACAGGCCCATATCTCATGACAAAAGATCCAGATGGATTCAAGTAGCAGTGTTCCCAAACATAAGCATACAAGGAAGATATGATAAACATAAAATAATAACTTCTACTGTGTGGCCCACCATCATTTCAGAAGCTTTGGGCCTAATTGTCATAAGATACAAACTAGCCCCAGTTTAAATGGCCCATCAAGTTCGCATTTTTGACAAAGAGTCCAATTCATCCAAATGATAGTGGCCCTAAAGCACAAGGAAATATTTTTTATAGGCTATATAACCCGGTCTACGCATGGGTTCGTGGGAGTATGGACAAAGACTCTTGCCGGCGAAGGATTGCCCACAACTAGGTCTCCCCACTCAAGGGTTCGAGCGACCAAGTAAGCGCACCTTTTTTATACCTTACGGTACGTGCCAACAAGTCATGGTGTGTGACTAACTGTCAAAGGGATTCCTAGTTGCAGATTCCCCAGAGGGAAGGTGGAGCGAGGCTCACTTAAGTACCCAAGCCCCTTAGGCTCTTATCGCTTGGTGACAGGAATAAGCAACAAATCCTCCAAATTAGTCTGTCACAACAGGCTAATGGTAATGATTATTTAGGTGCCTTCACAACTTTTCCTCGAAAAGTAGTGAGTGAAGGAAGACACCAAACCACTAACTAGCCTTAAAATGTCTTAATCAACAACCCTCATTTTACCCATTTGTAGACACGGTTAATTAAAGCATAAATCTACACATTACAAGGCATTATTTTGGGGCCGATTCTCTATCCACAGTGGAGTCGCCAGACTGTAGACAACAGAAACTGGGCGACGCATGCTGTTCTAGGCTCGGGGTCCTAGTTGGGAGTACGGAATAGCCAACGGAGGACTAAACCGGAGAATAAGGGAGTCGCCACCCGGTGTGAACCGGGACAAAGATTTAAGGCCGCACTCACCCCTCGCAAGGGAAGACCTCAAACCATTGGGTTCAGAATGGTCCCTTACTTATGCAACTTGTAATGTAAAGATTTATGCAATAATCCAACCAAGCCTATGACATATATTTCCAAGTGCACCACAATCCTAAATTCACATGCTTAAAAGTAACGTTTGCATCTAACATACATAAAGTTAAATCTTATTGCCAAATTCACATGCTTAAGGGTAGGCCTTTGCAACAACAAGTACGTAACGCCATAAGAATTCAATCATTCATGTAAACATAAACACAAACAGCCATGGTAATATTTGCATGCAATATAAAGGAAATCAAAATGACGACAATAATATTGTAGGCGCATTATGTAAAGAAGCATATAAGATATGGTCAAAATGACCGCATGATAAACGAAATCAATACAAACACATAACTTGAAAAGATGATGAAAGACACGAACTTAAATATGCCAAAGATGAACAATCAAAGATGCAATTTTACATTAAAGATGAACATGCCATAATGTGATGCTGAAAGATGCAACTGACATGAGTGAAAGAAAGGAATACGAGAAGAAGGGAAATGCAATATGCGCCTATATCCGTGCAATTACAACCAATTTTCCATTAAGCATGTTACATGTGATGCAAGATTATGCAATGATATGTCATATGGATGAATGATATGGAGAAGAAAACATGTCATAACAATGTGCAACAAAAAGAGGAAATAACGTGCATGGTAAAAATGATATTTTGCAAAAACAGCGATAAATCGCGTAAATAGCGGCGCGGCAAAACATCATGGCAAATGTAGCCTTATGGCGTTTTTCCCTCGAATGGAGGACCTTAAAACCACCCTAGTTAAGCCCATGCGCACATATTACATAATCAGATGCAATAAATAAAGAAGCATAAAGAATTGATTTTTGAGAAAAACAACGATAAATAGTGTAATAAACAGCGCGGTAAAACATCACGGCAAAGGTAGCCTTATGGCGTTTTCCCTCGAATGGAGGACCTTAAAACCACCCTAGTTAAGCCCATGCGCACATATTACATAATCAGATGCAATAAATAAATAAAGAATATCGGATTTCGTATACCCGATTGAACACATCTCTCGTCCAATCAAGTATACATCATCCGGCGCGGCGAAGCCTCGGGTAAAGGATTTTAACCCCTTTAAGGGGACCTTTCATCACACTTGCTAAGCCCATGCGCATCATCTCCATATGACATAAATGAATGGTATGCGGAAATTAAAAGACAGAAAAATTAAACGGCAAATAATCAAATGAGCAAGATAACATAAAATCAACAAGTGTCGTTTGCTCAAGTGGTACGTGGAATTGTTGCCCAAGTACAGACCGCACTACCGTCCATTCAGAATCGGCTATGGAATTTACGTCTGGGTTTCCATCCTATATACCACAAGAGACGACACTTCTATTCATCCAAAGTCCACAATAAACATCACATACACAACAAAAGCCTCAAATATAGAAAATGTAAAATAAATAAACGACCAGAAATTAAATAGAAATAAGTACGAAAAATACCCTCAGGTCTAACCTTTTTAGTTGTCCTCGGACTTGCGTTTCGCGGAGATCGGAAGGGATGAAAGCTCCTTACTTTTCCGGTTCACTAGCTTCGCGTTTTGCCTCGCTGTTCCACTGTTTTTCCCACCGTTTTGACGCCATTTTGCTACTGTTTTTTACGTATTTTCTGCTCACTATTTCAGGTCTTATTATTCTATTTTGGTGGACTGTTTGTGCGTGTTTTAGGGGGCTATTTGTGCAGATTTTTTTGTGATTTTTTAAGGGTTAAATGTGCAGTTTTTACTCACTGGTTTGGGGGTATTTTGGGGGCTGTTTGAAGGGCTAAAATTGCGCAAAAGGGCTGCTGTTTGTGCGCAAAAGGGGGCTACTGTTCTGGTTGTTGTTTCACATGGATGTGGCTGCCGTTCTGGTTGTTTTTCTCGTGGATGTTGCTTCTGTTTATGATGTTATTTTGGTGGTGATTATGGGCTGTGATGGTGGTGGTAAGGGTTGTTGTTAATCGGCCAAGGAGGGGGAATGATGGATGTCTTGTTCTCGGCTAAGGGAGAGTGAGATGAAGAGAAAAGTTTCTGGTTTGTCTCTTGCAAATTGCGTGTGTGATGATGAAAATTTTGATGTCTTGGGCGTGAATAATAGTGAGTGAAGAAGAGGGGTGGCTAGGTTAGTGCATGTTTTTATAGAAGAGAGCTAGGGTTTGGCCTTGTCTCACAAGGAAGAGATTTTGTTTCCAAATTAGGAGAGATAGGAATGGTATATACAAGATTGAGGGGGGACAAAATATTTTAAATTAGGAAGTCAACTAATCTAAGTTGGTGGATATCTTATTGAATTAGGAAGTCAAATATTTTAAATTGGTAGATGTCTTATTAGATTAGGAAGTCAAATATTTGATTAGCTTTGATTGGTTATGATTGATTTTAATTAGGCATATCTTATTTTAATTTTAGTATATGAATTATTTAAATTATTTAAATTAAGCATGATTTTGGTTTAAGTTTGGTAAATACTTATTTTATGTTTGGTAAATGTTTTATTTAATTATTTAATTAAATTAATTATTATCTTATTTAGTTAATATTTTAATTAATATTTATTTAATTTGGGTTGTATTTTAAAGGTGATGGGCGTGTGGGCTTTGGTGGGTGGGAGTGGGCTTGGCTAAGTGCATGTTGATTTAGGTAATTGTTTGGGCTAAGTTTGTGTGGGCTAGGTGGGTGTGTAGGCTAAGTTCACGTGGACTAGGTGTGTGTGGGCCGGGTTTATGTGTCTTGGACCGAGCATAAATTTTAAAACAGAAAACAAACGAGTTACTTGAAGCTAAACTAGTGAACTTAATCCGTCAATGAGTCAATTCTTGACTCTTCCCTTCCGATGTCTGTTTCCTGCGGTTTCCGTACCTTAAAAGGTAGTTGTCTCCAAATAAGACTCATCATCGGGTTTCACATGCAAAAATGCAATGCCTACATAGTTTCAATCCAATCGTAATCAGATCGAATACGTGTATAAAAACAAGAGGTGCAACCACTAAGTAAGTAGTATTATGGGAAAAGAGGAGGATTTCGTATTCATGAATCATACATAAATACGGTCCGGATTGGCGCTCTGAGCACCAACCCCAACACCACCAACCAATCATTATTAAACATATAAGATTTTGTTTCTTTTTTTAGTCGTTTTTTAAGGTTTTAGCACGCATGACAGTTGCTGATTGGAGTGTTGTACGGATGACGTGGTACCACTGTTGTACCAAAGAATTTGCCACTTTAGAGAATTCAGATTCTCTGAATTTCACAAATCTCAAATGTTGTGACTCATTTTGACAAATGTCAAACTTTTTGGGGTAGTTTTGTGTATTTCCAAGTAAAATATGGGCCATAAATTTAAGAAAAAAACATGGCCCAATAAGTAATTTTAAATTTCAAAAAACACATATTTTTGCGCATTGTGTTTTTGAAATCACTTTTTTTTTTAAAAAAAAATACTTAAATATTATTTTTGTGATCAATGTACTTTTTGCTTTAAAAAATAAGTGGGTGGACAAGTCCAAATATATTTTAACACTTTATCTCCTTTTTGAGTGTTGCGTTTTGAAAGGACTATTTTTAAAATTCTTTAAAGCATATGACAGTAAAGATTATCAGACCAATTACCTTATATCAGAGAGAGAGCAGAAAAACGCACCTTCAACACTAATTTTTATTTTAAATAAACATTGAATATTAATTATTATTTGATTTTTTGGTGTATGGATGAAACCGTTTATAGTTAAATATTGACTATGGTTAGAAAATACATACTCAATCACACACTAAATTGACAACCATTTTGTGATTTTAGGTTAAAAAAATAATAATAAAGTAACAATGTGATTGTGCTCAATCTCACTAGGCTTGATAATATGATTGAGATCATAATTGTGACTATGCTTAATATGACTGAGAATCGGTAATGTGACCGAGGTCATAATTGTGACTATACTCAATGTGACTAAGTGTTAGTAATATGACTAAGACAACGAATGTGACTGGTGATCGTGTATGGGTATTTAGGGGCAGAATCCGGTAACGGAGCGGAAACGGTGGAAAATCAAATTTTCCGATTTCAAAACTTTTTCTCGGATTAATTAAATAAACATATTTATTGAATTATCCAATAATCAAATTATGATATAAAATTCAAATGAATCATATTCAAGTGAATTTACCGAATTGCCCTTACACTTGGTATTTTGTCCATTTTAGTCCGAAATTGATCTAATCAATTTTGAATGATTATAAATCATTTCTAAGGTGAACTTAGCATGTTCAAAACATCAAAACACCAAAAGCAACACAAATACCCAAATTTAGGACCCATGGCCGAATGTACCACAATGGTGCCATTTTGTGCACTTTGTCATTTCATGCATCAAAACACATCAAGATGTATCCAATGAACATGAAACTTTATATGAATCATATACACATCCAAATGCACAACATATATGAAAAGACCCAAATTTGGAATTGGTCATGAACCCTAATTTTTCAATTTCATCAAATTGGACAAATTAGTAATATGACTAAGACAACGAATGTGACTGGTGATCGTGTAGGGGTATTTAGGGGCAGAATTCGGTAACGGAGCGGAAGCGGTGGAAAATCAAATTTTTCGATTTCAAAACTTTTTCTCGGATTAATTAAATAAACATATTTATTGAATTATCCAATAATCAAATTATGATATAAAATTCAAATGAATCATATTCAAGTGAATTTACCGAATTGCCCTTACACTTGGTATTTTGTCCATTTTAGTCCGAAATTGATCTAATCAATTTTGAATGATTATAAATCATTTCTAAGATGAACTTAGCATGTTCAAAACATCAAAACACCAAAAGCAACACAATACCCAAATTTAGGACCCATGGCCGAATGTACCACAATGGTGCCATTTTGTGCACTTTGTCATTTCATGCATCAAAACACATCAAGATGTAATCCAATGAACATGAAACTTTATATGAATCATATACACATCCAAATGCACAACATATATGAAAAGACCCAAATTTGGAATTGGTCATGAACCCTAATTTTTCAATTTCATCAAATTGGACAAATTAGTAATATGACTAAGACAACGAATGTGACTGGTGATCGTGTAGGGGTATTTAGGGGCAGAATCCGGTAACGGAGCGGAAGCGGTGGAAAATCAAATTTTCCGATTTCAAAACTTTTTCTCGGATTAATTAAATAAACATATTTATTGAATTATCCAATAATCAAATTATGATATAAAATTCAAATGAATCATATTCAAGTGAATTTACCGAATTGCCCTTACACTTGGTATTTTGTCCATTTTAGTCCGAAATTGATCTAATCAATTTTGAATGATTAAAATCATTTCTAAGATGAACTTAGCATGTTCAAAACATCAAAACACCAAAAGCAACACAAATACCCAAATTTAGGACCCATGGCCGAATGTACCACAATGGTGCCATTTTGTGCACTTTGTCATTTCATGCATCAAAACACATCAAGATGTAATCCAATGAACATGAAACTTTATATGAATCATATACACATCCAAATGCACAACATATATGAAAAGACCCAAATTTGGAATTGGTCATGAACCCTAATTTTTCAATTTCATCAAATTGGACAAATTAGACCAAATTGGACAAATTAGACCAAATTGGTTAAATCCAATACTTCAATCATGTTTCCTCCATCCAATCAAAGTCTCAACACAATGAAACAACTCAAGATAAAATCTAGGTCATCTAAGAGTGGGTCAACAACTATAGATTAGTAATATGGTTTCCAAAACCTTAAAAGAAAGCTTATAACTACAATAGTCACAACCTTCCTTCATCATACATGCACAACACTTCCATCAAAACTTCCATCAACAAAAACACAAAGAATAAAGAAAGAAATAATCTAAGAACATCATATGTTAAAGCCTAGATCCTAAGGAACATTTTCCTTTCTTATAGCAATTTGGAAAAACTTACTAAAATCCAAGCTTTCTTTGATTTCTTCTTTCTTTCTCACAAGCTTCCTTTGTTTCCATTAATGGAGTTTTCTTTAAAGTGTATTAGGTTAAGAATAAATGAAATGAAAAAAATAATATATACTTGTTACCAACTTGCCTTGGCCGAAATTCACAAAGACAAATACAAGTTTTTGTAATTTCATTTTCATTTCAATTTCATTTGTTCAACTTGGTTAAATATCTAAAACAACTTTAAAGATATTTAATTAAGTCAACAAATGCAACTTAGAAAAAATATAACTCTTATATTTAAGGTGTATGGCCGAATTTATCAAATAAAAAAGGAAATGAATATTTCAATTTTAACAATTAAAATAAATATCCAAGGAAGTCAAATTCAATTTGACAACATTTTCCTTTAATGTAAAGTCAAACATTTACATTTATAATCATTTCCTAACTTTATCATTTGGTGATATATTTATATTTTAATTATATTAATCATTTAACAATTAAATAATTAATGAATTAATTAAATATAAATATATCAAATATATATATTATATTTACTTTAAATATCTCAAATACATATATTGATGATATATGTCAAATACCTTTATTTGACTATTTATTAATGTGTATTTAATAATATCATATATTAAATACAAATACACATTAATTAGGAAATGACGTTTCGGCACGTTCGCATGTATTTTTCGTTTAACGATTAAACGATTTATAAATAATCATCATTATTCATAAATGTTGCTCTAGTTTTCTATGAGTATGTTTCATTATTGAGACTCTCTAGATTTAGGTATATCCGTCACGAAATCCAATTTCATGTGCATAATCTATCCACCCGTAGATTATGACGAACACGGATAAACTAGCTGAATCATACAGGTCGAGGTCATCGCATACATATAATCCCTCCGTCACAGGTATCCAGATAATCTCAGAGATATAGATGTAAACGTCAAATCTCTATAGCTATTATCTTGTCGACGTATCTATTAGCAATCTTTAAATTAACACTCGGAACTTACTTCCGATGTATACTGTGGCTACAGATTTAACAGACTGCTAAATATATATAGACTACCTATGCTCTATACACAGAACTGGCAGATCCTATCTTGACACACACAGGATATCCTGAGGATCGATCCACACCCAACGAACAGGTGGAGGTCTGATCTAAATAGATCTGTGATGTGACTGCCATCTAAGTGTGGAGGATGTCTCATACATCCACAGTGGTGTCTCAAGTCTAAGGACCACTATGCTACTAAACCCGAGAAGATTCTTATTGACGTTGGTGTACCATTGACCGGTGCATTCACACGCGTATAACGTAAGCGCACGTATCGTTCAAGTAGTATAAAAATATCGATCCCACGAGGACTTAATTCCTACTATTGTTATTAATTGTTGAATCTATTGATTTACAAATATCTAATTATGAGAGAAGAAGAAGTTTGCTTTGGTTGGTTGAATGTGGATTTTGCTTTAAATAAAGAAAATAAAATATAAAAGACTCAAAAGAAAATACAAAAGAAAATACTAAGGAAAAGACAAGACTCAAAAGATCTAGGGTCGTGACTCCACACAATACTGTTGAAAAGATGAATTGATTCCCCCACTTATGTGTATTAAATTAATCTGCTAACCTGGAACACGAACTTATGCAAAAGCCTCTTTCGATGGTCAGACGTAAATACCTAGTTTAACCCAATTGAACCATATTTCTATGTCAACCACATTACCCAGGATTCATTAAGACCAAATTCCAATTATGGCTACTCACGCCCGACATGTATATTTCTATCCTGTAAGGAAATCTATTAAAGGGTTATCTATCATCAAGTAAGATCGTGAGCTATTAAGTCTAAGGCTGAAACCTAAAATCTCTATGTCTAGTTCATTTTAGATTTACCCCATCAATCTTATTAATGGCCAGTTAACAAGACGCATTAATCTTAAGACTTAATAAACAACCTAAAGAACTACCCATAAGAAGAAAACCAATTATTAAGTGTGTGTATTGTGTGTCATCACTTCCTAGAATAAAAATAAAATGCTGGGGTTAGGGGGATCCAATTTTACTATTTATAATTTAGATATCTCCCTTAGTATAATATAGAATTCAACCGATGATTAGCCCAATCGACCATATAGATGGTATTCGTTGTTAAGTCAAATTTAGATGAAATCCAACCTGCCATTAAGGCGGTATTAATATCTAAACATAAACCAGCAATATAGGCGGTAATTATCTATCACCTAAAAACCGGCCATATAGACGGTGCCACTTTATGCAAAATAATAAAACCAGCCATTAAGGCGGTAATTCCTTTTTAATGTGAATAATAAATTTTATATTATATTTAAGGGAGATTAATCTAAATTAAAATTATAAAAGTTTCACCCTTCCCCCAGCGGAAAATTAACTACTAAAAATTAAAGAAATGAGTAGAAGAAGAGAACTGCTGCTATTACTGAAAATAAAAATGCATAATTAAATACTTAAAATAAATATACACTAGATGCAATCCTTAAATTCCTTACAAAAACTTAAGGAAAGCATGAGAATTAAAAATGAAATGGCTTGGTATTTATAGAAAAACCTAAAGGCTTCCACCAATTTCTCCACCAATTGCTCCACCAAACACTCCACCAAACATGCCACAAGACATGGCATCAAACATGGCACCAAACATGGCACCAAACATGACATCAAACATGGCACCAAACATGCAAGCATGTTTGGTGGAAATTTGACAGTTTTTATTTTTTTATTTTATTTTATATTTTGTAAATGACTATTGTAGATACACAAAATATACTATATTGTTCATTAATTTCGGCCTTCCAAAATTCCGAATTCGAAAATATTTTGACTTTAGAGTTTTAGATCTTCGAGTCTTCTTTAATCTGCAACTTGAATCGGCTCAATCGGACATCGGACGAAAAAGTTATGGCCAAAATACGAAAGTTGCACAAAATTAGAAATTTTGACTACAATTCGTGACGCGTATAGTAAAATTTCGTTTTTGACCATTTTTCCTCCGGATTTCATCGTTTTAACCCCGAGTTGATTCGATTAAGTCCAAATATTATTTTTATCTGCAAAATAAACAAAAACACATCAAAATGTTCACAAAACTCGAGAAACTAATCTAAATATTAGGTCCAATGAGTGGGAAAAAGTGTTATATTTACCACTCATCACACCCCCAAACTTAACATTTTGCTAGTCCTCGAGCAAAATAGAAAATAAAATACATAAAGAAATAAAATTAATTAAGCCACTTTCGTAGGGATCACGGTTGTATTTAGCGTATGCAACAAGCCTTTAAACCCCTAGGTGTCCCTAGTGGACGAGTTGTAGTCTCGTGAGGGCTTACATCAACGATACCCACAAACGTTATTACAAAAGTAAAAAGTTAGTTAAAACTAACACACACAAAAGCAAAAAGACAAGCGAAAAGAGAGTAAAAGAAACTTTTGACTAATCAAGTGAAACTTCTACTCTAAGTTACTGGTTGTTTTGTTTCTTTCTAAATTACCGAATAAGTAAATTCTCCGATTATTTTTACCTTTCTCCATATACACAGCCAACAAAATATTAATCAATTCATTTTTGCCCACAACAGTCACAAGTGTAATTGATAAGAGGGTAATATTTTTGTCCTAAAGTTCTATCAGATTTCACACCTTTTTTTTGTAGCAATGGAATAATTTTTCTGATTTTTCTGATTTTTTCTTTCTTTTTCTGATTTTATTATTTATTTATATACAATACATTCCGTCTATTTAGCCAGACCCGGCCGGCGGTTCGGTTCCGGTTCGGAACCGAACCGAACCGGCCGGTTTCCGGTTCCACACTTAAGTGGAACCGGAACCGAAAATCGGACCGGAACCGAACCGGTCGGTTCCGGTTCGGTTTTCGGTTCCCTTTTTTTTTTTAAATAATAAATTTTAAAAAATAGGAAAAAAATTCTATAACCGTAAACTTGTTTTTTTCAAAATTAATTATTTAAATGAGTAAAAGAGATTCATTTTATAAATAAAAAAAAAATTACATTGAAGAGCTTGAGCTTAAAATTTTAAAATTTAAGTTGCCTACGTATCCTCCAAGGGTGAGAGGAATCAAAGCTCACGTAGTTCCATTACAAGTTTAAGACATATCCCCTTTGGAAATTATAATTTTATAATTAATTATCAATCATCATTATCAGTTGATCCTTCGGCTCCGGTTCCGCTTGCACTTGTTGCAGAAGCATTATCGAACAAATCTTCAAAATCATCGGGGGCATCTTCTTGTTGTCTCAGATCAGCTCGAGTCCAATCATCCACACAAGCTGTTGCTTCTAGAGTGCTTGGATGTAATGAAGATCGCCGAGCTTCCAATATATTACCTCCCATGCTGAAGGCTTGCTCTACCGCAACAGTGGAAATAGGTGCTGCCAAGATCTCTTTAGCAATAATAGATAAAACAGGATATATATTTTGATGTCGGTTCCACCATTCAAGGATTTTAAAATTTTTACTACATAAACTTTCATTAGAAAACTCAAAGTTTGTAGATAAATAATTATCTAATTCAGGATTATTAGTTGTCGTATCCCTAGCTTTTTTATTTCGTTGCAATAACCAACGATCTCCTACGCTAAGTCTTGTTTGAATTACCGGTTCGCTACTACTAGATTGACCTATTGTTCCTAAGTTATATCTTACAATGTAATCATTAAATAAAATAATTAAATCATTTCTTAATTGCGTCATTATGCTCGAAATATCAACTTCATCTAATATTCCTAAATAACCATAATAAGCTTGTAAACCACCACTCAAACATTCTAATTTAAATCTAGGATCGAAAACAGCAGCAATAAGATAAAGTAAAGGAATTTCTCTAAAATATTGCAACCATTTTACCTTCATAACGGTAATGGCTTCCAACAGGACAATATCATTAGGATCGTTGGTGTCAACATGCTCATCGAGGGTGCCAACAATATTCAAACTCTCAATAAGAAATAAATGTGCTGTTGGATAATAAACACTGCTAAAAACTAAAGTAGCATCATTAAAAACTCTTAAAATATCTAAAAAAATTTCACAAATATCCCATTGACTAGGATAAAGTGTGATATTTTGAACATGTTGAGAAAAAAAACTACATAATGCATCTTTATATTGAAATGCTTGACATAAAAGAAAATAAGTAGAATTCCAACGTGTTGGAACATCTCTTGAAAATTTAATCGGTTTAAAACCATTTATTTTACAAAACTTGGTCCATTCTCTCCTAACTTGAGAATATGACCAAATACAGTTGAGTGCCATTTTAATTGGATCAAGGAAATGCGATAATAATTTTAAATCATCTTGCACACATAAGTTTAGGACATGACATGTACAACGAATATGAAAAAAACGACCTCCTAAATTTGGTTCACATAAGGATTTTAAATCATTAATGGATGCAGTATTTGCAGATGCATTATCAAATCCAATTGTTAAAATTTTTTCGACTAAACCATATTCATCAAATATTACTTTCATCATTCTGTATATATTATGTGCAGTATGTGGGTCATCAAAAACTCTAAATGCAATAAGTCTTTTTTGCATAGTATATGATGCATCAATCCAATGACAAGTCACCCCCATGTATGAGTGTGTTTGCCAATGGTCACTCCAAATATCAGAACATATAGAAATACAGCCTTTCATCTCTTTAAATAATTCATTTAAAATAATTTTACCATCTTTATATAATTTAAAAATATGACGTTTTGTTGTGTTCCTAGTCATTCTACATGCAGAAGGGTTTAAAGCATTATGCACATAATTAGTAAAATGGAGTTTTTCACCGAAACTTAAAGAAAGATGTGCCATACAAGTTAATTTAGCAAATTCTTCCCTATTTTTTGCATCCGAATATTTAAATAAATCAATACCACTCGTACCTCTACTAGATGATGCGTACCTGGCCATTTGCGTTTGCGTCGTATCAATGCCAAATTCGACCAGATGATGTTTTTCCATGTGCTTGATCATATTGCCGTAGCCACCAGAAAATTTATATTGCACCCCACAATAGTTGCAAATAGCTCGTTGTGATTGTGTTTCATCTTCTAGACGTTCCAACTGAAAATGAATTTTGAAAATATCTGAGGTCCGAGACTTCACTTCTCTTCTTCGTGATTGTGCACTCTCTTGAGTTGGCATATTTGACATGATGTTTTCAGATGAGCTTGCATCTGAAATTAGGAAGAAAAATAAAAAAAATTGAATAATTACGAAACAAATTAACAAATAAATGAGATTGAGAATAAAAATATAAGAATTATAGAAAATGAAGTAAGATTGAGAATATGAGAATTATAGAAAATGAGAGAGTTGAGAGAATTTGGTGTGATGGAATTATGAAAAATGAATCCTATTTATAGAATTTTAGAATTTTTTTTATACCAAAAATGCCCCTAAATATAACTGTTTTATTACCGTTATTAGGGGTACATAAGTAATTTACATATATTAAAAAAAATAATAGTTTTTTTTTTTTAAATATTGGGGCAGGGAGCCGTTGGCTCCCTGCCCCCCCCAACGGTTCCAACCGGAACCGTTCGGTTCCGGTTGGAACCGTTGAACCGGTGGAACCGTACGGTTCCACCGGTTCAGACCGGTTCGCGTTGGGGTGGAACCCCAACCGAACCGGTCGAAGTCCGGTTCGGTTCCGGAACCGGAACCGGAACCGGTTGGAACCGAAATCGTCCGGTTCCAACCGGTTCGGTTCCGGTTCGGTTCCGGTTCCGAACCGGAACCGTGACCGGGTCTATATGTAGCGAGCTTTGGGTCGGTGGCTCCCAAACTAGTTGGCTTTAGGGCACCAGGTGTTAAGACACCCCTAGAACTTAATTACCCAGACTTCAGATATAAATATATTTTTGCTAGCATTTTCGATCCATGTAGCGAGCTTTGGGCCAGTGACTCCCAAACCAGTTGGTTTTAGGGCACTAGGTGTTAAAACACCCTTACAGACTTAATAACCCGGATCTTAGATGCTTTATTTTTGTAATTCAGATTTTTTTTACTCCATCGCTATTAATAGATGCTTCCTCCAATTAAACTAGAGCACGGAATTTTACAAACTTTTCAAATACGCCTCATGTCCGTATGTTACTATGCATATTGATAATACCTGTCAACTAAGCATATGAAGATCCATTTTAGTCCGTTTTATGGAGAATCTACAAATTAAATAATTCAAAAGGAAATAAACAAAAATTAACTCATTTCAAAAATGGTTTGAAAAATATTTCTCACCAATTTCACCTTTTTCGTCAAAATAAAAACATAAAAATGTAAAATATTTTTGTAATTTTTCAAAATTTTCAAAAAAATTGACTAAAAATATAAAAACAACAAAATAAAATTTTTACTAAAAAAAACAAAAACAAGATACTAATTAACTAAATTTCTCCCCCAAACCTAAATGATACATTATCCCCAATGTATTAAACTGTAGAAGAAAAGTTTAGAAAATTTGTACCTGGTTAGCTGAACTACCGATTAAGATCTATATCTAGTTTACGCTTTTTCTCACGATCACTGTCTGACCAGTTCAACGTGGAAAGAATGGGGTCTGGTTTCGGTTCAAATGCAAGGATTTGGTCGATCAGCTCTTCTGCCTTTGTAGCAGTCAGGAAAATGTCATCTATTGATTTTGTGACGAACTCAAGTCTCTTTGCTTCCGCAAGGAAAACAAAAAGAAAGTCGAAGAAATGTTCGATGTTTAGTAACCCAATGGGCTTCCGATGGATGTTTAAGTGTGCCCATGATGCTACTGTGAACAATTCTTCAAAGGTTCCAAGTCCTCCTGGCAATGCAATAAACGCATCTGCTGTATTAATCATTTCTTGAATTTGTTCGGACATACCTGAGACGATGCGTTCATCACCATTTGTGGGTCCGATCAGCTGTTCTTTCGCCAGAGGTCTAGGAATGATTCCCAGAACATGTCCGCCACCGTCCTGAACGACTTTTGAAATACATCCCATCAATCCCAAATTGCCTCCACCATATACTAGGTGCATGTTCTTTTTCCGCAATGACTCATCCCAATTCTTTCGCAGCCTCAATGAATTATGGTTTGTTACTAGAATTTGATCAACAGAAAATGCAAATTCTCTTGAATCTATGCTGTGATGTTGCTTCCATTTTCTCTTATTTGAATGTGTATTTCTGGATGTGTTGAAGAGAAAAATGAAGCGCTGAATTTATAGACTTGAAATAGGTGAGTAATAATTGCGCTAGTATCTGTCAAATGACAATTATTAGATGAACGTTAAAAAAAATCGTGAAAAGTCAAAAAGTATAAATCTTGTCGGCGAAAATAAAGATAAAAACAAAAGAAAAGCAATTCAATGCAATAATTAAGACAACGGAATTGTGTACTCAATACGTTTTTCGCTTGTATAATCCATGAGGATGCGTCTCAAGAATTGCATTCCTTACTCAGCCACCACTCATGATTTATCTTTGCGATCTCCAAATACCATTCATTCTGTCTTAAAATGCTTCTTTTGTGCTTTTACCTGAAAAACTATCACACAAAGTTAAAAAGTTCACACAACATATGAAAATGAAAATTACAACAAAAATGCATGGGTTGTCTCCCTGTTAGCGCTAAATTTTACGTCTTCAGCCAGACGTGACTGAAATCTATCAAGGGAGTTTCAGCGTCGTTTTGGATGTCCAATCACAGACAATCCCATAAGCGTTGCTTTTGAAAGGTCTCTTCCACCGGTAAGGTAGCGATAAAAATTTTGTACCATTCTGTGCTTGTGCCACCTTTTTATTCTTTGTTGTTCCAGTGTTTCCTGCAAAGAAAGAAAGAAAATTATGAGGTCTCTGATCGGAGTGTAAACACACACGTATAACGCAAGCGCACGTATCGTTCAAGTAGTATAAAAATATCGATCCCACGAGGACTTAAAACCTTTTTGTTATTAGTTTATGGAGCCAAATGATTACTAGTATCTAACAGTTGTTTGATTGATTGATTTGAAATGGCGATGATTCTAAATTTAAAACAAGAAAATAAAATTACGTGAAAATAAGTTGAGAAAAATTCAAATTTATAAAACTATCCAGGGTTGTGATTAATTCCAATATTAATTAAAAGATGAAGCGGTTATCTTATAGTTGGGTAATATATTGATTTATTAACCTGGAACACTAAATCATGTAAAAGCCTCTTCCGATGGTCAATTACAAATACCTAGTATAATCCAATTGAATCATATGTCTATGTCAATCAAATTACCTAGATTCATTAAGATTAAGTTCCAATTATGGCTACCCCCGCCCGACAGGTATATTCCTATCCTGTAAGGAAATCTATTAAAAGGGTTATCTATCCTCAAGGAAGATCGTGGGCTATTGAGTCTGAAGTCTTAAACTTAAAATCCCTATGTCTAGTTCATTTTAAGTTTACCTAATCAGTTTTATTAATGGCCAGTTAATAAAAAGCATTAAGATTAAAACTCAATAAAAAAATCTTTAAATTACCTCAACTATAATCTAACCCCTTATAAACCAGTTATATTGAAATTCATCACAACCCTAGATACTAACTTAGTTACGACTCATAACTAGGGCTAATGAAAACGACATAAAATAAATACTGAAAAGTAAATGCGAAAAATAAAAGCGGAAAAGTAAATGAAAAATAAACTGCCAAGATAAAATGAATTACTTTTACTAACTACTAACTTAGATATCTCCCTTAGTACAACATATTCACTCGTGAGATTAAAACCAACCAGCCATATAGGCGGTAACCTGATTAAGTCAATATTAAGTCCAACCAGCCATAAAGGCGGTAAAATTTGTCCATGAACCTGCCATGTAGGCGGTAAATAAATTTAAAAACCAACCGACCAATATAGCGGTATTCCTTTATTAAGTCAGGATTAATCCGGTTTATAATAAATAGCCCACCGACCAATATAGTGGTATTCCTTTATTAAGTCTAATTTTAAAATGGTGAATATGCTGTTTCTAAGGGAGATTATTCTAAGATAGTATCAGTACAAGAATTACCTTTCACCTTGGCAGGGGGAAGTTACCTCCTCATGGTTGAATAGTAAAACTGTAAAAAGTAAATAGTAAAAATAAATTACTATTACTATTGAAATAGTAAAAGTACTATTATTACAAAAAGAAACTACTATTACTATTACAAAAACTGTAAATAAAAGAAACTAGATAGAAAACTCCATATTTACATCAGAGGATTCAGAGAGAAAGGTACATTGAAAACTGAAATTCTGAGCTCTATTTATAGTCGAAATTACTGTTCCAGCGTCGCGACGCCCAAGCCTTCAGCGTCGCGACGCTGAAACGGTGGACACGTGGCGCGCGCTGATTGGCCGGCTCGATTCTTATCCGAAAATTCAATTATGGAGATGACGTCATTGATGACGTCATGCTGACGTGTGGCGGGCGGTTGTCGGCACCGTTGGATGGGTGACACGTGGCATCCGGCGCACGTTAACAAGTCCGTTGTGATGGTGACACGTGGCACGGCGCATTTTAGCAAGTTGACCAATCAGATTTTGACACGTGGCGGAGGCGCATGTTAGCAAATCCGGCGCAGGTTCAGCGTCGCGACGCGCAATAGACCAAAATTTTCCAGTTGACGCATTTTTGTTCGTTTTGTCCCCAAATTGCCCCCAGTGCTCTCCAAACTTTATTTATCTGCAAAATATCTACACAACACATCAAAACGTTCATAAAACTCAAGAATCTATACAAAATATTAGGTTAAATGAGTGGGAAATATTGATAGATTTACCACTGACCGGTGCGTAAACACACGCGTATAACGCAAGTGCACGTATCGTTCAAGTAGTATAAAAATATCGATCCCACGAGGACTTAATTCCTAATGTTGTTATTAATTATTGATACTATTTATTTACAAGTATCTAATTGTAGGGAGAAGGGAATTGATTGCTTGGTTGGTTGAATGTGGAATTGCTTAATTAAAGTAAAAATAAAATAAACTAAAGAAAATACTAAGGAAAATAACAAAAGACACAAAGATCTAGGGTTGTGAATCATTCTAATATCTTTTAAAAGATGAAATGATTATTTTATAGTTGGGTAAAATATCGATTTATTAACCTTGAACACTAAATTATGCAAAAGCCTTTGTCGATGGTCAGACGCAAATACCCAGATTAACCCAATTGAACCATATGTCTATGTCAACCAAATTATCTGGATTCATTAAGTTTAAGTTCCAATTATGGCTACCCCCGCCCGACAAGTATATGCCTATCCTGTAAGGAAATCTACTAAAGGGTTATCTATCCTCAAGGAAGATCGTGGGCTATTAAGTCTAAGGCTGAAACCTAAAATCCCTATGTCTAGTTCATTTTAGATTTACCATATCAATCTTATTGGTGATCAGACAACAAGAAGCATTAAGCTTAAGACTTAATAAGTAAACCTTTAAATTACCCAAACTATAAAATAATCCCTTATAAACTGGTGATATTAGAATTCATCACAACCCCAGATGACTAACGCATAACTAGGGCTAGTAAATACTTAAAAGTAAAAGACATAAAGTAAAAGCTGAAAAGTAAATGTTGAAAGTAAAAGCGAAAAAATAAAAATAAACTGCCAAGATAAAAGGAATTACTTTTACAAATTACTAACTTAGATATCTCCCTTAGTACAACATATTCACTCGTGAGATTAAACCAACCAGCCATATAGGCGGTATCCTGATTAAGTCAATATTAAGTCCAACCAGCCATAAAGGCGGTAAAATGAAAGTGGTAAGGAAATTTAAAGCCAACCGACCAATATAGCGGTATCTCTTGTTAAGTCAGGATTAATCCGGTTTATAATAATAGCCAACCGACCAATATAGCGGTATTCCTTGTTAAGTCCAATTTTAAAATGGTGAATATGTTGTATCTAAGGGAGATTAATCTAAGATAGTAACAGTAAAAGAATTACCTTTCACCTTGGCGGGGGAAGTTACCTCCTCATGGTTGAATAGTAAAACTGTAAAAAGTAAATAGTAAAAATAAATTACTATTACTATTGAAATAGTAAAAATACTATTATTACAAATAGAAACTACTATTACTATTTACAAAAACTAAAAATAAAAGAAACTAGATAGAAAACTCCCTATTTACACCAGAGGATTCAGAGAGAAAGGTACATTGAAAACTGAAATTCTGAGCTCTATTTATAGTCGAAGTTACTGTTCCAGCGTCGCGACGCTAGGTCAGTTCAGCGTCGCGACGCTGGAACAGTGACACGTGTCGCGCGCTGATTCGTCGGCTCGGATTCTTATTGAATGAGGTGGCACTGTTCATGACGTCATTACTGACGTCATGTTGACGTGTGGCGGGCGATTGTCGGCACCGTTGGATGGGCGACACGTGGCACGGCACATTTTAGCATCTCCATTGTGATGATGACACGTGGCACGGCGCATGTTAGTAGGTCGGCCAATCAAATTTTGACACGTGACAGACGGTGCATTTTAGCATCTTCGGCGCAGGTTCAACGTCGCGACGCGCAGTGCTTCAGCGTCGCGATACACAATAGACAATAATTTTCCAGTTGACTCATTTTTGTCCGTTTTGGTCCCAAATTGCCTCCAGTGCTTTCCAAACTTTATTTATCTGCAAAATAACTACACAACACATCAAAACGTTCACAAAACTCAAGAAACTATACAAAATATTAGGTTAAATGAGTAGGAAATAGTGATGGTTTTACCACTCATCAACCACTCATCAGTCTCGTATGGTGCTTGACTTGGAATGGAAGTTCCATTCTGTCAAGCTTCTGGGCGATATCTTTGATTTGTACTCCCCAAGACAATGATGTTTCTCTTGAATGCCCTGTATCTTCACTATGTTCAGACATAAGCTCCTCCATTTGCTCTGCTTTTTGCTCCACTTTGTCTTCACAGATGTATTTGAAGATTTCTGAGTTCTGTTCTTCAGCAAACATCTGTGAAATGTATGCTCCATAATTATCTGCTTCAGGATGAAAAGATATGTCAGTCATTAGGTCCTCATCCTCTGATTTGACTGGAATGGATGGTTTCGATAATTCTTCATCAAACAATTGTGCAAAGCAATAATCAAAATCTTCGGCCGAAGGATTTAAAGTTGTGTCTGTCTGTAAGCATTTATCCTCTGTGGTCGGTAATTCTTCTTCGAACATCATTGCAATGCATGATCCAAGATCTTCGAGTTGAGGATACAGAATTCCATCCTCAACTTTTGTTGGTACGAATATCTCAACTTCATCGTCAGAGTCAGAATCTGAATAATAGAAATCAAATAAGTACTTCGCTGGTTTGGGCTCCGGAACTGATACCTTTGGTTGATGATACTGCTCAGCCTCCTCATCTTCTAACATGTCAACTTCTTCTGATTGGTACTCGAAGGCTTCATCAGTGTCATCTGAGAATGGCTCTTGAGATATGTTGTTCTGGTTTTCTATCATTTGTCTTATTTGATCTGTCATCCTCTGTATGGATTCTGTTTGTCTCTGTGCACTTTCGAGTTGATTACGAGATATTTCGAGCATCGTATCCAACCTTTCATCTCGTTTATTGAGCAAATCTTTGACCATGTCAAACAATTGCTCTTCCTCTGATGGCTCTTGTTGTTGAAGATCATAATAGTTGGGTGGTGGATAAGATGGAAAATGTGGATCTGTGAAATGTGATGGCTCTTTATAGCATGCTTGTCTCCAGAAATTCTCCCACTCTGATCGGAATATACATTGATCGCTTGGGTGGTTACTATCATAAATCAAACATCTCCCCATCTCGTTCTGTTGAGCAAATACAGTATTGCTTGGCTCTGGCATCCAATGATAATCGTTGGGTTGTTCAACAGGCCACAAAAAACCGGACTGTTGATCCCAGCATTGGGGTGTATCTTCGTATAAGGCTCGTAATCTCTCCATCTCCCAGTAGTGTTCTGTTGTGATATTTTTATATCGTACCGCAAGTGTACGGTGTCAAGTTTTAGTATAAATATGAGTTAAGAGTGTCGAACCCACAGAGATTGTGTTAACTCGCACTAAGTACTACAATTGATAATCCTAACTTTATTTAGACGATAAATAATAAAGATTTTTAATAAATAAATAAAATATAAAAATAATACAATAGGAGGAACTAATACGATAGAGACTCTGGATCCTGATTTCACTTAACTGTCACCTGTATTTGTTATGCCAATTACCATTGTTCGGTTATATTATTTATAAGTCAAGATCCTAAAATATTCACTCCCTCTCTCGAGTGCCGAGTGAAAATATTATCAACTATAGACTTCGATATCTCTATAAAAATCCAATAGTTAATAACTCATTACGATTTGTGATTCTATTTTAACGACTTCAAAGGACTACAGATTCTCTCGAACTCTATAAAATCCTAGGTTATATTCTCTAGATCTATTCAAAATCCCCTCTCTCGAGTGATAGATTCTAAACATTCATCATCTTCAATTGTGGCCAACAATCAAGAAGCATTAAACTCAAAAGAATATAAATAATTAATAAAACTTCATTACAAAATTGATAAACAAAATACAAGGTTCAAGCATCAATTACATCATTCTCCAAATTAAGGAGTAAATTCATGACAAAAGATAAAACAATAAATAATCAAGCCACGAATTTAATGGAAATCATTAGAGTTTTAAGAAAGAAATAAGAAGATAAAACCCGAATTGAATCTCTTCCTCTCCGGATATTACAGCCTTTGTCTCCTCTTGTCGCTCTTCAATCCTCTCCTTGGATCTCTAAAAATATTTAATTCTGTGTTTTGTGCTCTGTATTAGCCTCCCTTTGAGTGTTGGATGTAATGTTATATTTATAGTTGAGGCAGGGAGTCTTTGGGTAGCATTAGGATTATTAAAAACCCTAAAATTAATTTCCTGATATGCGCGTACTTTTCTCCTCCGCAGCGCCGCGGCGCCAAATTGTCGGGAAATTGTATGGGTGAGGAGGCGCCGCGGCGCCTTTGTTTAATCAATGAATGGGCGCCGCGGCGCTCATTGTTGCTTAATGAATGGGCGCCGCGGTGCCCATTGCTTTTGATGAATGGCGCCGTGGCGCCATTCTCCTGGAACTTGTATGGATTTTGGCGCCTCGGCGCCATTCTTCCCTGCTCGTCCTGTGTCTTCCCGAAATTTCCCAAAACACGTGCAATTATTCCCCGATCCATATATTAATGCTCCTATAAATAAAACATAAAATAAATTATAAATCATATTAAATATCTCGAATTATAACAAAATAATAAGCTGAGAATGCCATAATAAGTGGATATAAACCACACTTATCAAACACCCCCAAACTTAAGGTTTTGCTAGTCCCGAGCAAAAGATAAAATGAAATTAAATTCAAATAAACAAATAAAGACTACTAAATTAACTAAGCCACTTTCGTAGGGATCACGATTGCATTTAGCATATGCAACAAGCCTTTAAACCCCTAGGCGACCCTAGTGGACGAGTTATAGTCTCGTGAGGGCTTACAGTGACGACACCCACAAACGTCATTCACACACAATCATGCAAAAAATATAGAAATAACAAAAGATAGTCTCGATAGTTGCACATATAATTTTCCTCAAAGAAAGCTTATAAATGAAATTAGAGAACCTTCAAAGTACGCAATTGCAACTAAAATCTAAATTCTTGAGTAAATCATCTAGGCTAGACTTAAGGTGTGTGTGTGTAAAGGTTCATCACAGCTTTGATCTTAAGTAAGCCAACTCAATGATTTCGTTTAAAAATTAGAATCAATGGGTCAAACCAACCTAGATATCTCAATTATGTTCTGTAATTGCCTTATTTTGTGTTCGGTATGGTATGATTTTTTTTTATTTTCTTGTCTCTTTTTTTTCTTTTCTCATTTTTGCATTTTTTTTTTCAACTCACCTACCCTTTAAGGTAGCATTTCTCCTCATGGTGGTCCTAATACTCGCCCATGGGTAGCTTCACGCTTATCGGTTATAAGTGGTTTATTTTCTTTCTTTAGAGACATTTTTTTTTTAGCTATACCATACTTCATAACACTAGCAAATCAAGATAGATATCTAAGCAAACGGTCATTCATCGATATGCAATTTCTTCAACTAGTCACATTGTCAACTACTTAAGTTTTACTGTTAAAAACCTATTTTTAAGTGCTTACGAGTCTAACATAGATCAATTATTCAAGGTATCAGATAAAAGTAAATTAGGCACTTATCGTTTCTAAAATTTCACTCATAAACAAACAATATCATCACAGGATTTATGCTTTACTATCAAAGACTAAAACAATTTTTTTTTTTTTTTTTTTTTTTTAAGCAACTAAATAACAAGTAAGCAACATGCACACACCCCCAAACTTAAAATTTGCATTGTCCTCAATGTAATATAAATATAAAATAAAGAACAAGAGTGAGGAACAACACTACCGTGCATGGAGTTGATCAGACTCTTGCTGGTTGGAATTTGGTTGCGCGGGCGTTGTGTGTCTCGTGCTACCTGCATAAATAACATGCAAATAAATAAATAGCACACAATAAAATAAAATAAAATAAAATAAAATAAAAAGTAAAGAAAATAATGATAAAAGAAATGCAAGGGTTGCCTCCCCGCTAGCGCTAAGTTTAACGTCTTCAGCCAGACGCAACCACCCAAATGGTTATGGTGGCTTAAAAGTAGTGAA
Source organism: Zanthoxylum bungeanum (assembly GCA_019454045.1). Classification (NCBI taxonomy): domain Eukaryota; kingdom Viridiplantae; phylum Streptophyta; class Magnoliopsida; order Sapindales; family Rutaceae; genus Zanthoxylum; species Zanthoxylum bungeanum. The sequence continues at coordinate 118,773 of SKCR01035329.1, read as the reverse complement.
CCGGGTAATCTCATCTGTTTTCTTCTTTGGTATCCACCGGTTCTTATGACATGAAAAAGATAGCTTGGCAGGCTGTGGTGATTTATCCATAGATGGTCCCCCAGGATATGTAGATTTCCCTTCAATTGGAAATTCTGGACTGCACATTCGGCAAAATTGGCTCGATTTTCTTTTTAATCTTCCAGGAATTATCTCTAAGTGAGAACTAGCCTTTCTTTTCCTCTTTTTACGGCCCTTTGGGAGTGGTTTCGAGTTTAGCTGCAGAGAATTTTCCTTTATACATGGTTGCATTATGCTCATAGGCTGTTGAAATACTGATTCACCCTGTCTGGTTTCAACTCTCTTTTCTACTGTATCTATCATGTGACAGTCTGCATCACCTTGAGAACTCGGCATGGCTCTGAAAACACTGAAGGTGATTTCTTCATATTGACCTCTCATTATCAATTCACCTTTGTTCTCTTCTTCTGTTACTGTTTCCTCCTGAAATACCATTTCATTTTCTTTACTGCCTAAGTCCTGAGAGGTGTCTTTAAACTCTTTTCCGCTCCTACAGGTTATAATTTGACTTGCTCATTGGGGTTGACTTCAGTATCACTCGGAAAATCCCATGTCTGTTGATTGACCATGGAAGAAGCAAGCAACTCAATTTTTGCTTCTAAAGATTTCATATTTGCCTCTATATTGCCCATTCGTGTTTCGATATTATCCAGCATTGACTCATTCTTCTCAAACCTCTCTGAAGCTGTAGCTACAAACGTGATCATGAGGTCTTCTAAGGAAGGTTTCTGCTCAACTTTTGGATAATTGAAGCCATGAGGAGGTTGCAAAATGTTCTCCATATCAGCATATGAAAAATTCGGATGATAATAATTAGGCATATGACTGCCTCTACAGTTGTTGAAGTTCCATTGTTCACATACTGTACTTGTTCAAATCCTGCTCCTCTGTTGGATAAAAACATTCCATTAGCAGAAACAGCTTCAATAGACGGTTGGCTCATTTGATTTGTCAATAATTCTAGATGAGTCGTGAAGGACGATACTTCAGCTATCAGTGCACTAACAAGATCTGCCATTGGTTTTTTTTCAAACTCACCTCGTAAAAAAAATAAAACAAAATAAAATCAAATCAAATAAAATCAAATCAAATAAAAAAAAAGAAATAAAATAACAAAAATAAAAATAAAACTTAAGACCAAAATAAAGGAAATAAAAACAATAAAATTAAAATTAAAATTAAAATAAAATAAAATTCTAAATTAAAGCTAAAATTACTTGGTAGTAGTATTAATGTGAATTAAACAAACAATCCCCGGCAACGGCGCCAAAAACTTGTTGTGATATTTTTATATCGTACCGCAAGTGTACGGTGTCAAGTTTTAGTATAAATATGAGTTAAGAGTGTCGAACCCACAGAGATTGTGTTAACTCGCACTAAGTACTACAATTGATAATCCTAACTTTATTTAGACGAAAATAATAAAGATTTTTAATAAATAAATAAAATATAAAAATAATACAATAGGAGGAACTAATACGATAGAGACTCTGGATCCTGATTTCACTTAACTGTCACCTGTATTTGTTATGCCAATTACCATTGTTCGGTTATATTATTTATAAGTCAAGATCCTAAAATATTCACTCCCTCTCTCGAGTGCCGAGTGAAAATATTATCAACTATAGACTTCGATATCTCTATAAAAATCCAATAGTTAATAACTCATTACGATTTGTGATTCTATTTTAACGACTTCAAAGGACTACAGATTCTCTCGAACTCTATAAAATCCTAGGTTATATTCTCTAGATCTATTCAAAATCCCCTCTCTCGAGTGATAGATTCTAAACATTCATCATCTTCAATTGTGGCCAACAATCAAGAAGCATTAAACTCAAAAGAATATAAATAATTAATAAAACTTCATTACAAAATTGATAAACAAAATACAAGGTTCAAGCATCAATTACATCATTCTCCAAAATTAAGGAGTAAATTCATGACAAAAGATAAAACAATAAATAATCAAGCCACGAATTTAATGGAAATCATTAGAGTTTTAAGAAAGAAATAAGAAGATAAAACCCGAATTGAATCTCTTCCTCTCCGGATATTACAGCCTTTGTCTCCTCTTGTCGCTCTTCAATCCTCTCCTTGGATCTCTAAAAATATTTAATTCTGTGTTTTGTGCTCTGTATTAGCCTCCCTTTGAGTGTTGGATGTAATGTTATATTTATAGTTGAGGCAGGGAGTCTTTGGGTAGCATTAGGATTATTAAAAACCCTAAAATTAATTTCCTGATATGCGCGTACTTTTCTCCTCCGCAGCGCCGCGGCGCCAAATTGTCGGGAATTGTATGGGTGAGGAGGCGCCGCGGCGCCTTTGTTTAATCAATGAATGGGCGCCGCGGCGCTCATTGTTGCTTAATGAATGGGCGCCGCGGCGCCCATTGCTTTTGATGAATGGCGCCGTGGCGCCATTCTCCCTGGAACTTGTATGGGATTTTGGCGCCTCGGCGCCATTCTTCCCTGCTCGTCCTGTGTCTTCCCGAAATTTCTCAAAACACGTGCAATTATTCCCCGATCCATATATTAATGCTCCTATAAATAAAACATAAAATAAATTATAAATCATATTAAATATCTCGAATTATAACAAAATAATAAGCTGAGAATGCCATAATAAGTGGATATAAACCACACTTATCATGTTCCATTGTTCAACCACCTGAAAATAAAAGAAATAAATAAAAATTACAAATAAAAATAAAGAAAATTAGATACAAGTAAATTAGATAGTTTCAAAATGAATAACTCAAGAAAGATAAGTCCCCGGCAACGGCGCCAAAAACGTGACCGTAATTCACACGCGTATAACGCAAGCGCACGTATCGTTCAAGTAGTATAAAAATATCGATCCCACGAGGACTTAATTCCTACTATTGTTATTAATTGTTGAATCTATTGATTTACAAATATCTAATTAGGGGAGAAGAAGAAGTTTGCTTTGGTTGGTTGAATGTGGATTTTGCTTTAAATAAAGAAAATAAAATAAACAAAATAAAATATAAAAGACTCAAAAGAAAATACAAAAGAAAATACTAAGGAAAAGACAAGACTCAAAAGATCTAGGGTCGTGACTCCACACAATACTGTTGAAAAGATGAATTGATTCCCCCACTTATGTGTATTAAATTAATCTGCTAACCTGAAATACGAACTTATACAAAAGCCTCTTTCGATGGTCAGACGCAAATACCCAATTTAACCCAATTGAACCATATTCTATGTCAACCACATTACCTTGGATTCATAAAGACCAAATTCCAATTATGGCTACCCACGCCCGACAGGTATATTTCTATCATGTAAGGAAATCTATTATAGGGTTATCTATCCTCAAGGAAGATCGTGAGCTATTAAGTCTAAAGCTGAAACCTAAAATCTCTATGTCTAGTTCATTTTATATTTACCCCATCAATCTTATTAATGGCCAGTTAACAAGACGCATTAAGCTTAAGACTTAATAAACAACCTAAAGAACTACCCATAAGAAGAAAACCAATTATTAAGTGTGTGTATTGTGTGTCATCACTTCCCTAGAATAAAAATAAAATGCTGGGGTTAGGGGGATCCACTTTTACTATTTATAATTTAGATATCTCCCTTAGTATAATATAGAATTTAACCGGTGATTAGCCCAACCGACCATATAGTGGTATTCGTTTGAAGTCAAATTTAGATGAAGTCCAACCTGCCATTAAGGCGGTATTAATATCTAAACATAAACCAGCCATATAGGCGGTAATTATTTGTCACCTAAAAACCGGCCATATAGGCGGTGCCACTTTATTCAAAATAATAAAACCAGCCATTAAGGCGGTAATTCCTTTTTAATGTGAATAATAAATTTTATATTATATTTAAGGGAGATTAATTTAAATTAAAATTATAAAAGCTTCACCCTTCCCCCAGCGGAAAATTAACTACTAAACATTAAAGAAATGAGTAGAAGAAGAGAACTACTGCTATTACTGAAAATAAAAATGCATAAATTAAATACTTAAAATAAATATACACTAGATGCAATCCTTAAATTCCTTACAAAAACTTAAGGAAAGCATGAGAATTACAAATGAAATGGCTTGGTATTTATAGAAAAACCTAAAGGCTTCCACCAATTTCTCCACCAATTGCTCCACAAATTGCTCCACCAAACACTCCACCAAACATGCCACAAGACATGGCACAAGATATGGCATCAAACATGGCACCAAACATGGCATCAAACATGGCACCAAACATGCAAGCATGTTTGGTGGAAGTTTGACAATTTTTATTTTTTTATTTTATTAATTTTATTTTATATTTTGTAAATGACTATAGTATATACACAAAATATACTGTATTGTTTATCAATTTCGGCCTTCCAAACTTCCGAATTCGAAAATATTTTGACTTTCAAAGTTGTAGATCTTCGAGTCTTCTTTAATCTGCAACTTGAATCAGCTCAATCGGACATCGGACGAAAAAGGTATGGCCAAAATACGAAAGTTGCGCAAAATTAGAAATTTTGACTGCAATTCGTGACGCGTATAGTAAAATTTCGTTTTTGACCATTTTTCCTCCGGATTTCATCGTTTTAACCCCGAGTTGATTCCATTAAGTCCAAATATTATTTTTATCTGCAAAATAAGCAAAAACACATCAAAATGTTCACAAAACTCGAGAAACTAATCGAAATATTAGGTCTAATGAGTGGGAAAAAGTGATATATTTACCACTCATCAACCATCTATTAAGAGTATTCGGTGAGCTGTTCAGTGTTTATCCATTATAAACACCTACACGTCTATACGAGTCTCCCTAGACTCATGGTTCATTGGGATAAATCATCAGACCAAGTCTCGATATACGACATGTACTGGTCACAACAGATTTGACTAACCGACCCATGTTAGTGAATCTTGACCAGGAACTTTATTCGATAATATATTTATATATATATAGCAATATATATATATATATATATATATATATATAGCAATGACACTTCCCAATGTCCAATTACAAACTATCTTTGTAACTGTGTATTGCATTATATATTATCGGGTCTTTGTCTAATATGTACATATTACTAAACTACATTTAGTTTCAATCTAATCATAATCAGATCGAATACGTATATAAAAACAAGAGGTGCAACCACTAAGTAAGTAATATTATGGGAAAATGAGATGTTCGTATTCATGAATCATACATAAATACGGTCCGGATTGGCACTCTGAAACCCCAACAGATCGATAATATGAGTAAGGTAACTAATTTGATTAAGAGTCGGTAATATGACTAAGGTAACAAATATGACTGAAGATAAGTAATGTGACTGAGGTACACATAACACAATTTTCAATCACTAGTGTGACTAAGGTAAATATGTGATTATAACGGTGGATAATATAAAGTATGTGTGAGCAACAATTTTGAGGCTAATTTTGACCTTCTGTAAGTATGAACTTGAGATAGGTTTACTGATGAAAATTGTAAGTATGTATGTAGTGTGTATTTATACTTTTATATATTATGATTTCGAATACAGATGAAAGAGATATGAGTGCTTAAAAATAATTACTTTGAAATTTTCATTCTCTTATAAATATAAGTCATTTTGATCAATTTTTTCGTCGAAAGATATCCACAATTAGTCTTATTTTAAAGTTTATATTATGTATATTTTTGGGGTGTGTGCTTTTTAATTTTTTTTTTCCTTTTGGCTACATTATTGTCCTTTTTGATAAATTTACTATAATAGGATTAAATGTAATTTTTGAGTTTGATTAGGGCTAAATATGAAAGATGATATCATAATGGTTTTTTTTTTTTTTTTTTTTTTTTTTTTTTTTAAATAAAGTCCCTATTGTTTAAGGATAATATCTAATTTGACTAAAATATGAATAATGAAATTGAACAAATAAAATATATAAAATTTATTAATAAATAATAGGAGATTCCTCACCTACATGTAACTTGATCCTTCCCTCAGAAGTAGTGTTAATTCACAGTCAATTTTATTTATCTATCTACATTACTCGGTGCTGGCCTCCCTCAAAACCCTATAACCAGGTTGGTTCGTTGCTCTGTCTCTCTCTTGAATATTGATCTTTACTACTACAAGATTATGCGCGTTTTAGATTTATTTCTTGTTAATATCACTTTCTTTTTTAAATTGGCTTTTTTTTTTGTTTACTTATTAGAGCTCTGTTTAGTTCTTGAAGTATTTATTAATCAATTTTTGTGAAAGCATGAATTAGATTAAGCATGATTCTTTGCTTAAGACTTGACGGTGTGTTTGGTTGTGAAAATTTTCCTTTTCTAATGCTTATTTTTTATTGTTACTTTTTTTACAAAGAAAAAAGCACTTCTAAATTTTATCAAGAACTTACTCTATAAAAAACTTGTATGGCTTTTTATTTATTTATTTATTCGTTCAAAATGTTTTAGGATGAGTGCTTTCTGGGGAAGTATTCTAAGCCTAAGGGTTTTCTTTTCATAATTAGGTTACAACTTTTAGCTGTTTGAGAGTGCTATTCTTGTTTCTATAAATGCACTATAATCCCATTCTTTCAAAAAAAAAAAAAATCAAAATTGAATATGAAATTTGGAATTGTTTTCGTAATTAATATTGGATTTGCAGTCTAGGTTGTGAATAGTCTTGATTTATGGTTGTGTTGTGGGTTTCTGTATGTATCTGTGTTGCTATTTAATTTAGTTTCGTTACTTTCTTCTTACATATTTGTAGGTTACAGTTAGTTCTCAGGGATTTAACTTTTTCCATTAAGGATGTCAAATATAGTACTTTTTGAGGACATTTTTGTGGTTGATAAGATGGACCCAGATGGCAAAAAGTTTGATAAAGGTATCATTTCGGAACCTTATTGCTGTTCTCCTATTAATGCTTCTTGTTGCTTGGTTTCATCATCTGTCCAGAACATGAGATAAAAACTTGGTTTTTTTTTGTTGTTGCAAAATTTGATGATTCTTGCTCAGCCAGTGAAGCTACAAAGTCGTCGACCTTAGGATGAGATATGGAATATAATTGATTTTTCATCTGCATTGAATCTAAACAATGACTGACACTAATCTCAGTGTTCTAAAACGCCCCGCCTAGGCGGCTTGTATAGGTTTGGCGGCCTATGGCCGCCACGCCTGGCCCCAAATCGTTGAGTCCAGGTGCTCGTTGCAAATTTATCGGTCAATCGCCGTTGACCGACATAAAATTTGAAATTATTTGCTTTTTCCGGCTGAATTTCACATCCCAATCCTAATCTTAACCTTAATTTCACAAATCTTACTTTCTAACTAATCAATTTGAAAAAATCTCAATTTAGAGCATAAACCCTAATTTCAAAAATCTAATCTTTTTCTATTTTTGTTAGTTTCTCATCAAATTGACCATTTATAAATATTAGTCATTACTCAAATAACATTTATCTATAATTAATTTCTCCAAATCATACCAAATCTTAAATCTAATTATTGAAATTCTCAATTTCCGATTAACCGTCTAGGCCTCAACTAGGCGCTGGGTCGCCGCTCGAGTAGCGCCTAGCGCATTTTAGAACATTTGCTAATCTCACTAGTTTGTAAATGAATAATCTAGAAGAATTGCAAGCACCATCTTATATCCCTACTCCGCTTTTCTTTTTTTTTTCCCTCTCTTTCCTACTTACCTAACCTTGTTCAAGCTTGGTTTAGTGTTGGGAAATTCTAAGGATCCAAAAATTGATTCCATTTACTGGGGCAAAAAAGTGGTCTACAATGTACATCCCTAAATAGAGATCTATTATGCTTGAGCTTATAGGGATATTTTTGGTTTATGTAAAGAATAGGTTTAAGTTTTCCTTTATCTGTATTCTGAGTGTTCAGAGATGAGGTTATTTGTTGTTCGGATACGTTTTTACTTCATAGTAATGCCTTTTTTAATAAGACTTTTTATGATGCTGACTATTTCATAATTACTTCTCTGTTAAAATAGTTACCTACATCAGGTGTCTTACATCTTTTTAGTCTTATGCTGGTACTTTCACCAGGCGTTTCGTGAACTGTTTAACATTTAAGTCATTTTTAATTTCCTTTATTAGGCATGTTGGGCTTACTTTTTGATGTCATTGTGTAGTTTCCCGCATTGAAGCACATAGTCAGAACTGTGACATGCACATGGTACTGGATGTGAACTCAGAGGTATATCCTATGCGTGTTGGTGATAAATTTACAATGGCTTTAGCTCACACGCTAAATTTGGATGGAACACCAGATACCGGCTATTATACTCCGGTAAGCTTGCACTTCTGGTTTTTTCATCTTGTATGAAGCTGATAATCTATCTTGTGGTGTTGAGTTACTAAAAAATTTCCCGCGGGTGTTTGTCTTTTCAAATAGTGGCAGATATAAAACTTCAATTAGCCAACTATTAGGTTGCTATTAATAGAGAATGTCATGTATTACTTGAAATAGATGGGTATTTATTTGTTTGTAGATGAAAGGCAACATCATGCCAACCAAATGTTTTTCACTTCTGACATGGGCATCCGAGTTTATCAAAGATCTTTAGCTGTGTTGTTTGTTATATGAATTTGCAATTATTTTATTTTTAGATCTTCCTCTAGTATGCAATATAAATATGTACATCCGGAAATTGTCTAATATCTCCAACTAGGTATAATATCAGGTCTGTTAACTTAGAAGTAGTGGGGCCATTTCCTCATAAGTTACCCCTGGATCAGATTTTAGTGCTTCATTGTTTCTTGACACTAAGCTTTTCTTTTCCACAATGGTTCAATAACCTTGTAAATATTGGAAAGGGGTGTTTCTTGAAAATAACTACGTTGATAATCCCTTTTGTTTTTTCTGTAGAAGTAAGTAATCAATGTTTTTCATGTATAAATTGAAACTGCCATGTGATTTGAGTAATTATTTATTATTAAGTTTTGGTGATGTTTGAATATAAGGCCAGTATTTATGCCTTAATGTAGAAGCCAAGCAGTGAAAGATGTTATAGAATTAGATTGCACTCAAATCAGAATTAAGGTGGATGATAAGTGCATACAGATGAAAGCTGAGTGTGATTAAGGTAGATGATAAGTGCATACGGATAAAAGCTAAGTGTGTGACAAATGCATATCTGAGATGTAGAGTTTGCATCGTTTTAAATTCAAAGAATGTCTGCTGAACATGGTAGAAACACCGAGGAAGAATCATCGAATGTGTTACCTGACCTAAAGCAATATCAGTGATGGTATCTAATCAGATAACCCTTGGACCATAATATTAAATTTATCGATGTAAATATCAACACAAAATCATATATTGAAGAGACCTTAAATTGTATACATCTTTGGCATTTGTTTTGGACCGTGTTAACTGTCCCTTGTTTGCTTTTAGCTGTTATAGTTGTTACTTGAACTGTACTCTTATTGTTCCAGGGTGGGAGGAAGTCACTTGCTGACAAGTATGAATACATTATGCATGGGAAGTTATTCAAGATTTCTGATGAAGGTTCTGGGAAATCACTTAAGGCGTATGAACCAATACCCATATTATTCACTGTTTTGTTTTATGATTATGCATTCATCTGTGGACCTCAGTCATCGCTGCTCGGGCAGTACGGCTGACTTAAATGTTAAATTTTTGCTGAAGTTTACTGGCATCTCATTACTGGTGATACAAGTGATTTATCCTGTTGTCTTTTACCAGGGAATTATATGTTTCATATGGTGGGCTTCTGATGATGCTCAAGGGGATCCATCTTATGTCTCTCACTTTGAGCTTGATCAAAGGCTGTTTCTCCTCATGAGGAAGTTGTAAGGTCTAACTCAGAATCTCGAATCCCTCGTTTAGCCTATGAATTGCGCATCTCGAATCCCTCGTTTAGCCTATGAACTTGCGCTGCCTGTGTAATGAAATTTGCGAACTCCAGAAAACAAAAATGGTGGGATGTTACTGTGACTTTGTTGTCTTCAGAGAGCCTTTTAGGCATTTCCTGTGCTAAGCTTCCAGTTTGCAATATGTATTTTCATTTGATGAGAAAAATATGTGATGAATGCTTTGACTGTTGTTTTATAGTTTATTTAAGTCAAAATAACTTTGTATGATAAAGTTTTTAATCTCTTACATCTTTTCTTAGAATCAATATTTCTTTATTACTTGTGAGTTAGTAATTTTTTAAAGAAATATTTAACACAGGTTTAAGAATTTGTTGTAAATGGGTGGAGATATATGAACCATAGAATTAATTTTCACACCTATTTCTTTATAAACCAATTGTGATGTTCAATAAACCGTACAAGCTCTAAAATTATTTTTTCTTAAGACTATGGTTAATTGGGACATAGAGGAACAGGAGAGCTTGGATGAATTTCTCCTGGATCTGCTAACAACTCATCTTCTTTGTAGAGTGTGTTTATTTCGCCGGGGACACTTGTGAAAAACTTGGTCGACTTAAATTATATATTGATCAGTGGAAAAAAATGTTTATTTATTTATTTTTTATAAAATGACATGGATATATGTGTGTGTGTAGTAAATTCTGGACCGAAACTCGGCAGATTCAGGTTCGTATTTGGATCTAGAAAAAAATCAGACCCTGACTTGAGTATACCTTGTCTGGATCCAGGTAAACCTATATTGGTATGGATACTCGATTTTTATTTTTTATTTTTTTCATCTATACTCTTTTTGTTTTTTTTTAAAAAAAAAAAATTAATTACATGTTTTTTTTGCATTTACTTTTATATTTTGTTATTTTTTACTAATTTTTAATTCTATCTTTAGTATTTTTGTATTTTTTAAATTTATTTTTTTATTTTTAAAATATAAATTAATAAAAATTCTGAATCTGAATCTTGGAATTTCAAACACATGGATCATAATATGGGCCTGGATCTGGGTCGAAATTTCGAAAGTCCAGTCTAGAAATTTTCTTTACGAACTCGGATCTTCTGGGTATAAGCGGATCTGGGTTTGTCATCTCTGTTTATAACAATTAGAAAATATTTTCAGGAAAAAAATATTGAATACGCCAATCATATGTGTTTGCACAGTTTTTCTGAGTGAAGAAAGAAGAGTGTGTAAGGTCCAAACTTTCTGAGATAAAGTCCCAGCAAGAAGTGTCTAATTAAGTGAATATGCCTCCAAGAGGCGCAAACACACAAATTACAGTCCTAAGAATTATGAAACTGAGAAATAAAAAGATAAAAATGTGCTCGTTTGAGTCTTCATTTGATCGGGTCCCTTTTCTCTTCGCATGAGTGAGTCTTTTATAGTGGCATTTATAAACTGCTTGGTCGGTTTTAGTCCTTAACTTCCTTGTAATTGCCTAGTCATGTCTCCAACCGTCGAATTGTGCGCCATAACTGATTGATAGTGGAGAGAAATTGCCTAACTGCTGTAATCGTGGGATCATGTGTTCGGTTGTCCTGAGTCTTCTATCGTTCTAATCGTTGTTATCTGGTGATCGTTCTTCTTTTCATCGCCCTAGATGTCTTCGTCTTTAATTTATTTGCTCTAGGGCGATTTCGCTCTGTGGTGGATTTCTTTTGTCAACAATATGAAAACGCTTTCCTAAAAATAATTTCAGGCGATTGCCAAACAATAGAAAACAGTTCTTTTTTCGAAAAATGATATTTATGTGAGAATATTTTACGGGGAACGAATCATAAAGTAAAATTTAGAACTTGAAAGATATCAAATAACAATAGAAACATGTAGGGGTAGGCGCCTAAGATTAAAGGAGGCATTGTGATAGAATGCTTGGTCACAACCTGTTGACGGCTGATTTTGGTCTCAGGGTAATATGGGAATATCACTCCCGAGGAAATCCTCCTTCAATAGTGAATTTGTTTGGTTATGGGGGACCAAAGGCAAATTTAGCAAAAGAACAGATAAACACACCAATCAACAAGGAGATTTAACGTGGTTCGGCGGATCTTGGTCCGACCTACGTCCACGGGCACAAACAAGATGATACTTTTTATTACTGAGATATGCTTCTCGGATCTTTTTTGTGTTTACAAGTCAGAGCTTGATGATTCTGATGCCCACTTTTAACCTTCAACTTGTTACCCTTATTCTCTCTTTTTTGTTGTCCCTCTTTTCCTTCACTCTACCCTCCTATTTATAATGGTGAAGAAATCATATTCCTATTTGTACAAGAATTTCCTAGTTGAAACAATTTCATTTCCCATAAGGATTCCTAGTCAAAACTGTTCCCTTTTCCCATAAGGATTCCTAATCAAAACTACATTTACTTCATTTATCATATTAGGATATTAACTCACCAGTTTTCCTCATGAAAATAGGATAACTTGTCATCTTATCCACAATGATAGGGTGTTATCTTCTGGAGCACGCCTCGCTATATGGTCGGTCTTCATGAGGTCGGTCTTCATGTGGTCGGTCATAATAGTCCTTCGAGCTGAGAATGCTGTTGTAGATCTTTATAATGCCCGGTTATCTGATCTTATGTGGTCGGGTTACAGATCATAAGTGCTCGGCTCCTAACTCATGTGGTCGGGTCGGTATTAATGATCTCGATCAAGAAGGGAGTTACCCTTTTGCCCCTGTCGTGCTGTCTTAAATACCATAGTGCCTAAAAACACCATCAACACAACCTTAAATATTATTCAAGATTTACAGTTTTTCCTATGACGATCACAAATTATAATAATAATAACAATAACAATAACAGTCAAATTAAAAAAATAAATAAAAAATAGAGAGATGATTATTAAACAATAGGACTCATAACTAACAATGTCGAATCCCTAAACGTTACCTAATATTGCTCAAACAATAGGACTCATAACTAACAATCAATTAAAAACATAAATAAATACTAATCTAACTCGAATTAATAATTGAGTTATTAATCTCCTTACACGTTCCTTTTATGTCTCCACTTTGGAAAGAGATTAAAACCACCAAAAACACGAATTATAAATAAATTAGGAAGCTGGCGCAAAGTAAAAAATTTGTGTGTCCTCGAATTCGACTTACCACAAATTTCCAGATTATCAGATGTTCATATTTAGTTGTCTTCTATCTTTACGTTGCCTTCACCTTTTTCTTTATCTCCTGAATGTGGCTAGTCAGATTCTCACTTTCGACTAGTCGAGTGTCTTTGTTTCTGATACATTAGCCCTGATTATTATATACACACTAGGATATTTAGCGTCCAATGTTTTAATGTTATAGGATAAGATCATCGCCAAATATATATTTGACGTCGCAAAAACCTTACGACGCTAAAATTAACAACATATTACGTTGCAAGGATCAAAGATATTAAAAATTTTAACATTTAGCGGTCGCAATTATATTTAATGCTAAATATCAATATTTAGCGTTAAATATAGTTAGCGACACTAAATGTCATCATTTTCAACGTCGTTAACTATATTCGATGTTGAGGATTACAACATTTAGTATCGATACCTATCTTCGATGCTAAATGTATGATTTTTAGTATCGCCAATGACACCGACAATGCTAAAAATTCTTTGTAACACAAAAAAAAACCACCAGCACGCGCCCCCTTCTCATATTTATTCATTCGTTTGATTCATTTTTCTTCAATGCTGACCGCCGTAATCACACGCGTATAACGCAAGCGCACGTATCGTTCAAGTAGTATAAAAAGTATCGATCCCACGAGGACTTAATACCTAAGCTATTAATTTATGAAGCCAAATTATTACAAGTATTTAATGGATTGGTTGTTTGATTGGATGGTGACTTTAAACTTAAAACAAGTAGATAAAATTGTACGAAAGTAGGTTTAGGAAAATTCAATATTAAGAAACTATCTAAGGTTGTGAATCTTTCCAATATCTTTTAAAAGATGAAGTGGTTATTTTATGTTTGTGTAATAAATTGGTTTACTAACTTGGAACACAAAATTCTGCAAAAGTCTCTGTTGATGGTCGGATACAAATATCCAGTGTAACCCAATTAATCATATGTCTATGTCAACCAAGTTACCTGAATTCATTAAGATTAAGTTCCAATTGTGGTTACCCCCGCTCGACAGGTATATGTCTATCCTGTAAGGAAATCTATTAAAGGGTTATATATCCTCAAGGAAAATCGTGGGCTATTAAGTTTAAGGCTAAAACCTAAAATTTCTTTGTCAAATTATTTTAAGTTTACCAGATCAATCTTATTAATGGCTAGTTAAGACTAATACTTAATAAGTAAACTTTTAAATTACCCAAACTATAAAATAACCTCTCATAAACCGGTAATATTGGAATTCATCACAATCCCAAATAACTGGCTTAGTTACAACACATATCTGAGGCTAGTAAAAGCTTAAATAAAATAAAAGACATAAAGTAAATGCTAGAGATTAAAAACGTAAATAAAACAATAAAGAAAATGCTGGGGGTTAGAGGATCTGCTATTAATATTTTAAAATTAGAAATCTCCTTTATTCTCAATGTTTACCGATTAATTAACCAGACCATAAAGAGGGTAATTTCATTTGTCTCAATTAAATCCAACCGACCATATAAGTAGTAACAAGGTTATTACCTAAACTGACCATATAGGCGGAAACTACGTTTGAAATGTAAAACTGACAATATAGGTAGTAAATAAGGTCGTCACCTAAACCGGCCATATAGGCGGTAACTAATTAATCTAAATTTTAATTAAAATAAGGGAGAGTAATCTAATTCATTATATTAAAAGTCTCACATTTTCACCCCGGCAGAATGAGATTACCTGCTCATACTGTAAATGAAAACACATAAAATTTTATTAATTAAATAAAAAGAAAATATAAGAAAACTTAAATAAATATACAAGAAATTTTCTTTTAGGTTTTCATGGAGAAATTCCTCCAAAGAAAGCATGGAAAATTTACAAAGTTTAGCTTGGTATTTATAGGAAAATCTAAAGGCTTCCACTAATTGCTTCACCAAACATGGCATCAAACATGACACCAAGCATGGCACATTTGACAATTTTTTATTTATTTTATTTTATTTATTTTGAAAATGACTATAGTAATTACACAAAATACACTGGATTATTCATCAATTTCGGTCTTGCAAACTTCAGAATTCGAAAATATTTAAAACTTCAAAGTTATAGATCTTTGTGTCGTCTTTAAACTGGAACTTGAATCAGCTCAATCAGATATCGGATGAAAATGTTATGGCCAAAAAACCAAATTTACGTAAAATTGGAATTTAGGACTACACTTTGTGACGCGTATAGTAAATTTTTGTTTTTGCCATTTTTTGCTTCGAATTTCATTGTTTTAGCCCTGAGTTGATTCCATTAAATCCTGATACTTTATTTATCTACAAAACACATCAAAACACATCAAAACGTTCATCAAACCTGAGAAACTAAACAAAATATTAGGTAAAAGAGGCGGTAAATATTGATATATTTTCCGCTCATCAAATACCCACCTAAAAAAATACTAATTTTCATCATTTTCAACCACAATCAAATAATAAGCTAATTAAGGTATGTATTTGCTCTAATATATCACTATTATTGTAATAATTGTTTACTCATCATGTAATTTTTAGTAAATTCCCTAAAATTAGAGTTTAGAATTTAATTAGGTAAATGTTTTTGTTTATGAATTGTGCTAATTAAGGTTTGTATTTTCTCTAATATGTATCACTATTATTGTGGTATTTGTTTACCCATTATGTATTTTTGAGTAAGTCTCCTAAAATTAGGGTTTAGAATTTAATTAGGTAAATATTTTAGTTTATGAGTTAATTAATTAAATATTTAGTTTATGTATTTAATTCATAATGCATATAATTAATATGAATAATTTGATTTTGGATAAGTATGTATGTATAAGGTTTGATTTGTATTACTATTTAATTGTTAAGTGTATATATTATACATATATTAACTTTAATTAATTTATCATTTTTTTTTATATATTTGTAGATATTTTTGTTAATATGGATAGAAGTTGGATGAGTATGCCCAATAGATTGAGTATCGAATACCGTAAATGCGTGGAAGAATTTATTAAAGCAGCGAAACGAGTTCCTGACGTGGAAGGTCGTGTGCATTGCCCATGTAAGAATTTTTTGAATAAGAGAAATAAGCATTTAAGCGAAGTTAATTAACTAGACCATAAAGACGGTAATTTCATTTGTGTCAATTAAATCCAACTGACCACATAGGTGGTAACAAGGTTATTACCTAAACCGATCATATAAGTGGAAACTACGTTTGAAATGTAAAACCGACCATATAGGCGGTAAATAAGGTTGTCACCTAAACCGGCCATATAGGCGGTAACTAATTAATCCAAATTTTAATTAAAATAAGGGAGATTAATCTAATTCATTATATTAAAAGTCTCACCTTTTCACTCCAGCAAAGTGAGATTACCCGCTCATGCTGTAAATGAAAACACACAAAATTTTATTAATTAAATAAAAAGAAAATACAAGAAAACTTAAATAAACATACAAGAAATTTTCCTTTAGGTTTTCATGGAGAAATTCCTCCAAAGAAAGCATGAAAAATTTACAAAGTTTAGCTTGGTATTTATAGGAAAATCTAAAGGCTTCCAACAATTGCTCCACCAAACATGGCATCAAACATGGCACCAAACATGACACCAAATCCTCAACCAAACATGCAAGCATGTTTGGTAGAAGTTTGACAATTTTTATTTATTTTATTTTATATTTTGAAAATGACTATAGTAATTACACAAAATATACTGGATTATTCATCAATTTCGGTCTTGCAAACTTCCAAATTCGAAAATATTTAAAACTTCAAAGTTGTAGATCTTTGTGTCTTCTTTAATCTGGAACTTGAATAAGCTCAATCGGATATCAGATGAAAAAGTTATGGCTAAAATACCAAACTTGCGCAAAATTGGAATTTAGGACTGCACTTCGTGACACGTATAATAAATTTCCGTTTTCACCATTTTTTGCTCCAGATTTCATTGTTTTAGCCTCGAGTTGATTCCATTAAGTCTCAATACTTTATTTATCTACAAAACACATCAAAACGTTCGTCAAACTCGAGAAACTACACAAAATATTAGGTAAAATGGGTGGTAAATATTGATATATTTTCCGCTCATCAAATATCCACATAAAAAAATACTAATTTTCATCATTTTCAACCACAATCAAATAATAAGCTAATTAAGGTATGTATTTGCTCTAATATATCACTATTATTGTAATAATTGTTTACTCATCATGTATTTTTGAGTAAATTCCCTAAAATTGGAGTTTAGAATTTAATTAGATAAATGTTTTTGTTTATGAATTTATCTAATTAAGGTTTGTATTTTCTCTAATATGTATCACTATTATTGTGGTATTTGTTTACCCATTATGTATTTTTGAGTAAGTCTCCTAAAATTAGAGTTTAGAATTAGGTAAATATTTTAGTTTATGAGTTAATTAATTAAATATTTTAGTTTATGTATTTAATTCATAATGCATATAATTAATATGAATAATTTGATTTTGGATAAGTATGTATGTATACGGTTTGATTTGTATTACTATTTAATTATTAAGTATATATATTGTACATTTATTAACTTTAAGTAATTTATCATTTTTTATATATATTTGTAGATATTTTTGTTAATATGGATAGAAGTTGGATGAGTATGCATAATAGATTGAGTATCGAATACCGTAAATGGGTGGAAGAATTTATTAAAGCAGCGCAATGAGTTCCTGATGTGGAAGGTCGTGTGCATTGTCAATGTAAGAATTTTTTGAATAAGAGAAACAAGCATTTAAGCAAAGTTATGGATCACTTATACATGCTGAGAATTTTAGCAATCTATCAGAAGTGAGTTTACCATAGAGAAAATTACAACACTGACTCGTAATATACTCATTCAGAAGCTAGTATCAGTTATCACGAGCATCGTCAAGAACATGATGATGATGATATGATTGATGTTTTTCATGACTTGTAGGGTTTGATAATTGGTGGAGAAATATCACATTCGGAGGAGAACGACAAACATACAATGTTTAATCAATTACTTGAAGAAGTTAAAAAAATACCATTTGATGGTGCTGACTTGATGACTTTGAACTTTATTATCAAACTACTCCACATTAATGTAAATACTGGAATGACCGATAAAAGTATTGATATGATGTTAGAGTTGCTTAGATAGATGTTACTAGCTGATATAGAATTGCCAAAATCATATTGTAAGGCAACAAAAATATGACGTGATTTCAGATTGGGGTATGAATTGACACACGCTTGTAAGTATGATTGTGTATTATTTCATGCAGAGTATGAATTCATTGAGAATTGTCCCATATGTGGAGAAAATGGGCATAAGATCCGTGTTATTGGGAAGAAGATGTCTGAGAAGGTATTGCGTTATTTTCCATTGACACCTAAACTACAAAGATTGTTTATGTCACGTCACACCGCACTGACATGAGATAGTGTAGACATCACATTTTTATGTATTGCCCGATAACGAGTCTCCTATAAGAACACTTCTGAAAGTTTGGGAATAGGGGTGTGCATCGGTCAGTTAATCCTTAATTTTTTAACCGAACCGAAATTATTTGATTAAATAAATATTTAACCGATTTAACCATATGATGACACATAACCATAAAACAACTTAACAATTATTTATCGATCGGTTTTGGTTAATTCGGTTATTAACCAGTTTAAAATCTCCACAAATAATAATCCACATTAATACATTAATATAAATTTAAATTCATCAAAAAGATAAATATATATGTGTTTAACAACAGAAAATAAATTTAAATTTATCAAAAAAAGCCTACAACTACACTCAGTAGAGGCAAAAGATAAAAATTTTAATTTTGTTTTAATTAAGAATATATATAACGTCAAATTATGGTTTGTAATCAGTTAATTGGTCGATTCGGTTATACTAATCTCATCACCTTAACCGAATCAAAAAAATCAAAAAAGTTAAAAATCTTAACCGAAAAATCCTATTTAATCAAAATAACTGAACCATCATAAAAAAATTAGTCGAAATGATTCGGTTAATCAGTTAAAATCGATTAATGCACATTCTTATTTGGGAAAGTTGTAAGGTGTAATGCTGGAACAAAGCCCACGATTATCAACATCGAGAACAAAGCCTACAATTCACAAAACATCGGGAATGAAGCCTATAGCTATCAAAGCAGAAAAAAGCATGCAGTCATTCAGAAGCATCGAGAAAAAAGCCCACAATCATCTAAGTCGGGAATAAAGCCCACAATCATCAAAATTCGGAACAAAGCCCATAATCATCAACATCGGGAATAAAGCCCACATTTCTCAAAAGCATCAGGAACAAAGCCACAACTATCAAAGTCGAGAATAAAGCCCGTAATCATTCAGAGGATTGGGAAGAAAGGCCATAAACATCAATGAGCCATCAAACAATAATCCAACTATAACACAACTAGGTAAGTCCGGCGACGCTAGACGAGCCAGGTAAATAAAAATGCACGACTTTGATAGACTTGTCATTGTCACATAGTACACAAGTATGCCGAAGAGAGGTGTAGACATCATATTTTTATGCATAATATGTGAACACTTTTGAAAGTTTGGGAAAGTTGTAACCCTAAAAGCAGCCAAATCCAAGATGAGCGTCATTAATATCCGGCTAGACTTCGCCACTCAAAATTGACCAAATGTCATCTACATCCAACTGGATTTAGCCTCAATACCCAGCTAGATGTCATATATATTTGGCTAGCCATCAAAAAAAAATCTGGCTCGACATAACCCAAGTCAAGCTGGACATGAGTCGAATTTCTAGTTTTAAAGAAGGATTCGATTTCTTTCATTCTTAAACAATTTTCATAAAACCACATTTTCCTTTTTGAACGATTTCCTTAAATGACGAGATCTTTTCCTTATTAGCAAAAACCTAAACATTATAAAAAGAGGATCAAATCACATAATCAAAGGACGAATTTCAACCTTTCGATAGAACATTGAATACTCAAAACAATAACCCTAAATTCCTAGTTTCCAACATGATCCAGCAAATAAACCAAATTTTCAAATGCGTTCTCGGAGCTGAATTACGATTAAAAGTAATATTTGAGGGTCATAAGCCTGTACTTTCACGTTTTATAGTTCTTTGAACTGATGCTGCATATCTGGCTGGACATCTAATATGTCCAGCTAGATATGCATTCGTTATTGTGATTCATATCCTAGAGCTTCATATATTGAAAAAAAAATTGATGATGATGATGATGATGATGATGATGATGATGATAATAATAATAATAATAATAATAATAATAATAATAATAATAATAATAAATGCATCATTCTTTTTATCAAAGTTGTTTAATTCATATCGCATATTGTCCAATTGTCTTGTTTACCTTGATTACTCTTGTACCTTCAAACTTAATATATGTTTGATGCACAAGAGGATTTAAGTCTGAAGTTAGTAATCTCAATAGTCCATAGAAAGCAAACAAAAAAGGTACTTTGCTTGTGGTTTATCTATAGTTGCGGTTCATTCTATACTCGTATGATGACCTTGATCCAGGATCATTCATATAGTGACATGGGAATGAAGACACATTGTATAATGATATCATATTGGACCGGACTCAGATAAATACGAATTTCTTTTAATACCTGTCAATCGGAAAAATTCATTTTATCTAATAGATGGTCATATATTGTAATATCCCAGATTTTTAGGACTATTCTAGAAGATTCCCGAAAAGATGTTATAGTCTCGGAGCATGATGATAATGAAGAATAAGAGTTCAAGCGATGTTATATGGGTTGGAATAATAGATTATGATTTTTAGCCGCGTTGGAAAACGCGTAGGATCGGAAGTCAGTTACGAGATTTTTTATTATTCGAGTCAAGTTTACTGTTTTGACCTCAGAAAGAGTAAACGAACTCCGATCGAGCTGATTTTTGGACCATCAGACTCTTTTTTCCGATACGAACAACTTTCGTGTTGAACACTTTTCGAGAATCGCATCAGAAGGGCTTCGAAAATGCGAAATTCCAGAAGGTTCTATGGCAGGGGCTGTTTTGTTATTTTCGCAGTGACCAAAGTGATATTTTCCAGGTAGTATATATTGCCTCATAGTTTTAAGAAATTGCAATTGGACCAAACTTCTTCATTTCTCTCTACCCGCACCCCAGCGTCGTTTTTGGAAGGAGGACTCGCCGGACGATTCCGGCCACCACAGGCCAGCGTTCCGATGCCGATCTGCTCCCCCAGCGACGGCAAGCAGCGTGGTGGCCGGCGATCGGCCGTTAGACGCGGCAACGGCGAGAAAAAGGAAGAAGAGGGCGCGACCTTGGGTATGTCGATCCCGGCTCGTCCGGTCGTTTCACGAGCCGTGCCACCTACCAAATCGAAGACCTCGGAGAGTACTACGAGTGTGCGGAGTCGGTTTCGCCGAACAGCGGCCGAAGGCTCGCGAATTGAGAGAGAAGATTCGGTGAACAGTAAACCCATGTCGAACGGTTGCTCCGATCAGAATTCTGTCGACACCAGCGCGTTCGTATGGCCGTTGGGAGTCCGAATACAGCCTCGGAATTTCGACTTGACTAGGATCTTCGGCGCTCGCGAAGCCAGGTAAGTAACTCATGCGATGAGAGCTTAATGTGTGATTTCGTATCTTGATTTTACATATATACATGTATAGATGATTAATATGTTAGGTAAAACAGAAGATAGTTAAGAAGTAGTTTGAGAAGCAGTTCGAGATTATGTGTAGCTAAGTGAAACGATCATCGCAGGTATGGCTTTTGTTATTAGCATAATATAAAGTAAGAGGTTTAATGATGTTAATGACTATGTGTATGTATGAATGTACATAAAGTATGGATCTGTAACGATATGAAGTGTGTATGTGAATAAATATGAAAATGTATAAATATATGAGTATGTATTCGTATATGCATATGGTACTAAGATACGTATAGATTGGATATGTTCAGTTGATAAAGATGTTATATCAGATGTTCCTAGATAGAGATCCTGAATGATTATGTTTGATCGATAAAGGAAAAGCTATGAGAATTATTAAAGGTATGACATTTGAATTTGATAACAAGAGGTGTATTCATATGTTTGAAACATGTGTTTGTACGTGAGTGTTTGAGTCGTGTTTTGGAATGTTTGTTATGAATGTGCTTATGTATGAGGAGTCGCGTGACAAACTTGGTGTGCCATGATATGTATGTATTGCTTGATTGTATGCCTTGTGAAGTATTGGTTGTTAAGTTTGCGTCATGATTAGTTGTATGATGATTGTGTGTGTGACAGTGTGTGTGTACGTGTTGATGGAGCTCGTTGATTATATGGATAACGAATGCTTATGTGAAATTTAGTAATGAAATTTGGAAACTAATGTGTGCTAGATGTTATAAAGTGCGTTTTTTTTAGCTGCATTGGTATGCATGTATATGTATAAGAACCTAGAATCATTTTTGGCATGTATATAAGAGAGGTGTGATAAGGTATGTGTAAATGTATATGAATCTCGATTGTTAAGTCGTAGTAGTAATGTTGTAATTAAAGGAAGTTAAGAAAGGCTTGATTTGGTATTGAGAAAAGTTTTTTTATATAGCGATTTGATGATATTTCAAAATTAGACTATTGTGATAAAAGTATAGATATATATACGATTTGCTTTGTATACTTTAGGCGTTAGCTATTAGATTATCATATATGTTAATATGAAAATGTGAAACTTTGATAAGAGTTAAGAATAAGGAATAATAACAAATTAATAATTCGAATTTAAAGTAACTTAGTAAATCTGATAAGCGACTGATATGTTTGACTTGTTTGTTGTGTTACTAGCAGAGTTACTTACTGAGTTTTAAAACTCACACCAAACCAGTTTGCCAGTTTTGCAGGATGAATTGTAGATTGGTCCATCATGTCGGTTTTGGAAGTCATTCTCGAGACGTGGTTTACCCAAGCGGCAGTCACCCTCGCAAGTGTCTTGGGAAATGTTTTAGAAGATCAGGATATTTGATTTATTGTTTTATTTTATCGTATTGAGTACGTGGTTTGTATTAATAATTTAAAGTTTTGATTGCATGTGATGTTGTGGGCACAGAGCCCTTGAGTGTTGATAGATGATGTGGGCACAGAGCCCTTAGGTTGTGGTTTTGATGAGTTTTCTTTTGGACCTGAGGTCCTTTTATTGGGATGATGTTTTCTTGGTTTGCCTTTGGTGCTGGACTACGATCCAGGTTATCCAGTTTTTAGGATACTTCATGCCGAATTTTCGGTAGATTCAGGGCTTATGGAGATGGGTCAATTCTGTCTCCTGCCGGTAGCATCCTACCTCTGGCGGGGTGTTACAGTTGTGGTATCAGAGCAAAGGTTAGGGTGTCGGTGACTGCTGCTACAGGGTATCTGATCGTCTGAGTAAGTTTTTGTTACATATGGAGCATATAAGTCATGTTTGTTATTTGATTGGATTAATATTATATGGTATGATATGCTATGATTTTGATTGATGTTGATGATTTCAGATTATTGAAACATGTTTGTATGATATCAATATATATATATATATATATATATATATATATATATTTGTGTACAGGTCATTAAGTTAAAAGTATGTTGTTCATAAGGTATATGTATAGGTGAGTAATGTGAATCTGAGGTGTTTTGAAGTATGGGAGACTTCATGATGTTGATAGTCTGAATTTTGAAATGATATTTTGAATCATGTTTTGAAAACTTGGAATTTGATTTCTGGCATAACAGAGTTTGAAAAGAAAAAGAAAAAGGAAGAAAGAAAGTTTTCAGAGGTTTTGATTTTGATTATAAAGGATAAAGAAAATGTTTCTGCCTCGACGTTTGATTTGAGTTTTCATGATTTGAGATCTATTAATATGTTTTCGTCTCGGTGCTCGAAAATGATTTTGATATTTTTAGACTGTAAAATTTGTTTCCGCCGAGACGCTCGAAAATTTGTTTCCGCCACGGTGCTTGGTGATTTTATGTTTTGACCCTACGTGGTGATCGGTTATGTTACGTTCCGGTTGGCCACCGGGGCGATCGTTACGGGTCCAGACCATCGGAAAATGGCTGGCCCATTACTCTGTCGACATGGTACGTACACTGTCCAGTCTTTGAGCGCGACTGAGCAGTGGACGATCGGTATTATTTTGAAAACATTGCATCAAAGACTCATTCATGATTTTTTTCAAATTTATGTTTTGGGGAGAAAAGGATTTCAAACTAATTGCATTTTGATTTGATGCATTGGACATTACTTTTGATATTTTACGATACGATGTATTTATATGTTTCCGTCTCAGCGATAGTTTTATGTTTTCTTGATGTGTTTCCGCTGAGATGATCGGTTATTGTTATGTTTCCGCCCCGACGATCGGTGTATGCATTTATGTTTTTCATAACTCATCATATGTTTCCGCCGGGGTGATCGTAGGGTCTAAGCCATCAGAAATGGTACGACCCAACCCTCTGTCGACAGGGGATCGGTTCGTTCATTGCCCGATCTGTGAGCGCGATTTGGGCATTGGGCGCTCGTTTATGTTTCGTCCAGTGAGTTATGCTGGATGCTCGATATGGTTTTTACGATGATGGATTTTTGAAATTGATTTTGTTTATAGTAAAAGAGTTTTTCAAATGAATTTTCGAAATGATTTTTAAAAGAAATCGTTTTATGCTTCCAAATGTATTTTGAATAATGGCAGACATTGACAGATTTCAGACTATCAACATCATAAGAGTATTATGGTTGTCACTTCTGGTTGTGACGATAGAGGTATTTGTTGGTATAAAAGTTTATGTCGTTATAAGGATGTATGTAAGTTTATAGTTAGATATGGATCTTATGGATATAGTGATGATTATGTGTGCTATGTGGATAGCCATACAAAGTTGTATGTGCGATGGTATATGTATGAATGTAAACTTTGATGTTGATGTCGTTTACATATGTGATGTAGAATGACATGATGTGAAATGAATGAGTTCCATTTTGTATTATGGATGAAATAGATAATATGAGATTCGTATTAAGTTTCCATTTTGATATTGTGTTGCATGTAAAGAACATGTGTTATGTTTCTTGTTTCAGATGATGTATTCGATTGACTGCGTAGAATTTGTGTTCTATTTTCTTTTTGTTGATGGATGAGATTGAAAACAGTTTGAGAGTGTTCTTATGAATGGATGTGAATTGAAATGATAAGTTTGGCTTGATTTAGACATGAAATGTTAGATTTGATGTGCTTTGTTTCGAAATAGCATGATTCGTATTGATGTATGGAATATGTAACTTTTGAAAGGTGTTAAGTATGGTGACTTCCGAATATGGACAAGATGGAAAGTACGTACGATTGGTTCCGAGTGATCAGAAATAAGGACGGAGAAATTTCGAGGACGAAATTTTTATAAGGAGGGGAGAATGTAATATCCCAGATTTTTAGGACTATTCTAGAAGATTCCCGAAAAGATGTTATAGTCTCGGAGCATGATGATAATGAAGAATAAGAGTTCAAGCGATTTATATGGGTTGGAATAATAGATTATGATTTTTAGCCGCGTTGGAAAACGCGTAGGATCGGAAGTCAGTTACGAGATTTTTTATTATTCGAGTCAAGTTTACTGTTTTGACCTCAGAAAGAGTAAACGAACTCCGATCGAGCTGATTTTTGGACCATCAGACTCTTTTTTCCGATACGAACAACTTTCGTGTTGAACACTTTTCGAGAATCGCATCAGAAGGGCTTCGAAAATGCGAAATTCCAGAAGGTTCTATGGCAGGGGCTGTTTTGTTATTTTCGCAGTGACCAAAGTGATATTTTCCAGGTAGTATATATTGCCTCATAGTTTTAAGAAATTGCAATTGGACCAAACTTCTTCATTTCTCTCTACCCGCACCCCAGCGTCGTTTTTGGAAGGAGGACTCGCCGGTGACGATTCCGGCCACCACAGGCCAGCGTTCCGATGCCGATCTGCTCCCCCAGCGACGGCAAGCAGCGTGGTGGCCGGCGATCGGCCGTTAGACGCCGGCAACGGCGAGAAAAAGGAAGAAGAGGGCGCGACCTTGGGTATGTCGATCCCGGCTCGTCCGGTCGTTTCACGAGCCGTGCCACCTACCAAATCGAAGACCTCGGAGAGTACTACGAGTGTGCGGAGTCGGTTTCGCCGAACAGCGGCCGAAGGCTCGCGAATTGAGAGAGGAAGATTCGGTGAACAGTAAACCCATGTCGAACGGTTGCTCCGATCAGAATTCTGTCGACACCAGCGCGTTCGTATGGCCGTTGGGAGTCCGAATACGGCCTCGGAATTTCGACTTGACTAGGATCTTCGGCGCTCGCGAAGCCAGGTAAGTAAC
Organism: Zanthoxylum bungeanum; assembly: GCA_019454045.1. Classification (NCBI taxonomy): domain Eukaryota; kingdom Viridiplantae; phylum Streptophyta; class Magnoliopsida; order Sapindales; family Rutaceae; genus Zanthoxylum; species Zanthoxylum bungeanum. The sequence continues at coordinate 92,350 of SKCR01035329.1, read as the reverse complement.
TCATGCGATGAGAGCTTAATGTGTGATTTCGTATCTTGATTTTACATATATACATGTATAGATGATTAATATGTTAGGTAAAACAGAAGATAGTTAAGAAGTAGTTTGAGAAGCAGTTCGAGATTATGTGTAGCTAAGTGAAACGATCATCGCAGGTATGGCTTTTGTTATTAGCATAATATAAAGTAAGAGGTTTAATGATGTTAATGACTATGTGTATGTATGAATGTACATAAAGGTATGGATCTGTAACGATATGAAGTGTGTATGTGAATAAATATGAAAATGTATAAATATATGAGTATGTATTCATATATGCATATGGTACTAAGATACGTATAGATTGGATATGTTCAGTTGATAAAGATGTTATATCAGATGTTCCTAGATAGAGATCCTGAATGATTATGTTTGATCGATAAAGGAAAAGCTATGAGAATTATTAAAGGTATGACATTTGAATTTGATAACAAGAGGTGTATTCATATGTTTGAAACATGTGTTTGTACGTGAGTGTTTGAGTCGTTGTTTTGAATGTTTGTTATGAATGTGCTTATGTATGAGGAGTCGCGTGACAAACTTGGTGTGCCATGATATGTATGTATTGCTTGATTGTATGCCTTGTGAAGTATTGGTTGTTAAGTTTGCGTCATGATTAGTTGTATGATGATTGTGTGTGTGACAGTGTGTGTGTACGTGTTGATGGAGCTCGTTGATTATATGGATAACGAATGCTTATGTGAAATTTAGTAATGAAATTTGGAAACTAATGTGTGCTAGATGTTATAAAGTGCGTTTTTTTTAGCTGCATTGGTATGCATGTATATGTATAAGAACCTAGAATCATTTTTGGCATGTATATAAGAGAGGTGTGATAAGGTATGTGTAAATGTATATGAATCTCGATTGTTAAGTCGTAGTAGTAATGTTGTAATTAAAGGAAGTTAAGAAAGGCTTGATTTGGTATTGAGAAAAGTTTTTTTTAATATAGCGATTTGATGATATTTCAAAATTAGACTATTGTGATAAAAGTATAGATATATATACGATTTGCTTTGTATACTTTAGGCGTTAGCTATTAGATTATCATATATGTTAATATGAAAATGTGAAACTTTGATAAGAGTTAAGAATAAGGAATAATAACAAATTAATAATTCGAATTTAAAGTAACTTAGTAAATCTGATAAGCGACTGATATGTTTGACTTGTTTGTTGTGTTACTAGCAGAGTTACTTACTGAGTTTTAAAACTCACACCAAACCAGTTTGCCAGTTTTGCAGGATGAATTGTAGATTGGTCCATCATGTCGTTTTGGAAGTCATTCTCGAGACGTGGTTTACCCAAGCGGCAGTCACCCTCGCAAGTGTCTTGGGAAATGTTTTAGAAGATCAGGATATTTGATTTATTGTTTTATTTTATCGTATTGAGTACGTGGTTTGTATTAATAATTTAAAGTTTTGATTGCATGTGATGTTGTGGGCACAGAGCCCTTGAGTGTTGATAGATGATGTGGGCACAGAGCCCTTAGGTTGTGGTTTTGATGAGTTTTCTTTTGGACCTGAGGTCCTTTTATTGGGATGATGTTTTCTTGGTTTGCCTTTGGTGCTGGACTACGATCCAGGTTATCCAGTTTTTAGGATACTTCATGCCGAATTTTCGGTAGATTCAGGGCTTATGGAGATGGGTCAATTCTGTCTCCTGCCGGTAGCATCCTACCTCTGGCGGGGTGTTACATATATGAATTTGATCTTAATCCTGAGTGTACTACGAACTCCTGCGACAAACTATGTCTTTTGATTTCTATGGTGAGGTTGGTGTTGCATTCCTGGCCAATAACTACGTATTTTGGGGACAAGGTTTGGTGTGTAGCTGAGAACGTTTTACATAGATATGAAATTCACTTATTCTTACGAGAAACAGAGGAATATCTCTTTTAAGAGTTGATTCAGGACTTGAATAATTTGAGCGCTCAACTTCTCTATATCGAATAGGAAGTTTAATATTCATAATTGTTATGAATTAATTGTTCATTATAGAATCAATTATGCTTAAGAGATAAAATATTTAGAGGGGTTTGACGGATTTATGACTCGACTCTATTTATGAGATATTTGTGAATGGCTATATCCATATGTAATGACTATATCGATGGACACCGAAGTTGTTCAGTTTATTTTATCCATCTACGGTAACATGAGTTCAACTTTGAGTTTTTAGTGGAATAACTCGGAGTTAATAATTCGTAATATTTGATTAAAGAGTTTAATTAATATTTTGAAATTATTGGAGCTCGGAACCGTAAGTCCATTTGGTCCCGTGCTAGCTCGATTAACTGTAGTAAACCTAATATAATTAGAGTGTCTAATTATACATTCACATTATATTTATATATTATTACTGAGATTAATAATATTTTTGATGTCGTTATAATTATTCTTCGAATGTATGTGGACATAATCTTATATCTGCGATCATTTTGATCACATTATAACTTCAGTAATCTTCATGCAAGTCTGACCAGACATAAAGAGATAGTATATATATCCGGACGGATCCAACATATATTCGAATGAGTTCATTTTATTCTTTATTTAGTTTTATTATCGCTTTATTGGGTGTTATAACTGATGTGTGCTATATAAACTGTTTATGTGTGATTGCATTATAAAGACATATGGATCCTCTTTTAAGTGTGGATATTATATTAGCATCGGTAAGAGACCATTCTGAACCCAAATAAGTTTAAGGTCAGACCTTGTGAGGGGTGTAGTGCGGTCTTAAATTATTATCAATGTCTTATACTGGGGGATGACTCCCTTATTCTCCGATTAATCCCCTATGAGATTATTCGTACATTCTACAAGTTGAGAGTCTAACAGTATAGTGGTTGTCGACATCATAGGTATACCTTTATTCAGTTAATCCCTCGTAGGCTTATTCATACTCTCTACAGACTGCGAGTCTAACAGTGTAGTGGTCATGGACGCTATAGGCATACCCTTTGAACCTCGCTTCACTTCTACAGAAGGATACTTAATGAAAATAAAGAATCGACCCCGAAAAAATGCCCTGTAGTATCCATGACAAGACTGAGGTGAATCATGTCTTCAATATTTTTGCATACCCTTCGAACTCAATGGCATGACATATCAAGAAATTGCTTCACTCAAGGCGGTTTATTGGTTTGTGATGATAACCATCACTTATTGGCATGTATCATTGATTATCGGTCCGTCTATTTGTTTGATCGAACCCTTGGGTAGGGAGACCTAGTTATGGATAAGTTGTATCTTTGGGTATAAAAAAAGCGTGTTCATTTGGTCGTTCGAACCGTTGGATGGGGAGACCTATGTATGGACAACCTTTCGTTCTATTCTTTACATTCGTTACATGCAAAGTCTTCCGAAAATAATTACATAAAGCATACTAATACAAAACTGAAACTTTAAACAAAACTATAATATCCAAAATATTTGCATTATGAAATTAAACTCCTTTACCATATACCTAAAAATGAAACATATTTGAAATATTATCAAATTAGAAAATTTAAAACTTTCTTTAAGAACAATTCAAACACTAATCTTTCATACAAATAACTTTTCAGACACTCCACATCCAAATTACATATATGTACTCAAAAGCATATATTGGACAGATTTCCAAATCTTCTGTGCAATAATCATACAATAATCGTCAAAAGCAAACTGATTAAAGATTTATATATATATATCAAAAATGACTGAGAGAAACATCCAAGCATACCTATGCAATCCATATACCGACTTGGTCAAACGAATCTTGTACAAGACTCATTACCTATTTTAGAATAGTATAAGATGAATTCTGTTTGAACGAATGCCCTAACTAAAACTACTATGACACGATCTAAATCATTAACCAAATTGATCACACACATATTACCCTTACAGATGCCACAAAGTCAATCTCACTCATTATCAAAAATGAAAAACATAATACAAATTCCACACCATCAATCTCATCCATAACCAAAAATCAAAATTATAAATCAAATTCCATGCAGTCAATCTTATCCACCATTAAATACAAAAATCATAATATAAATTTCATACAATCAATCTCATCCACAATAGAAACAAAAAATCATATCAAAATTCGAAAAACAAACTGTACGTGCCAGATTTGGGCCAGGGGTAAAATTGTCTTTCCATTTGAAACCAATGTCAGATAAGGCCCACAGACAGAGATGCTAAATACCGGAAAGCCCAAGGTAAAGCCCAACAAAACCCTTATTCCACTTGCAGAAAAATGATTCATACATAAAGCCAAATCTATACCAAACATTTCCCATTTACCCTAATCATAATCGAACTGCTCCACTTTGTTCACTAAATAAAGATATCTTAGCACATTGTGGGACTTATGCCAGCTGCAAAAGTCACTCACCTTCAACTATAAATTGCAACAAAATACGAGAAACAGGGCAGTTCTTTCTGACAAGCTTCTCTTCTCTGACATAAGCTCTCAGAGCTTCACATTTCCTAAACACTTTCTTCCGCCCTCACGGCCACCCAAAGAAGGTCAAGGTAATAGCAAACCTTGCTTTCATAGTTAACATATTTACTGTTCATTTCATACTACTGACTTGGGCGTCGGAGTGTCCCCGGTACCTACCACACCGGTAGGCAGTCTACTCCCATTCATTCTTCTTTGTTTTGCAGGATCGTTAGTGCCCCTATTTCCAAATTCTGATTGTGGACCTCGGCCGAATTCCAGCATCCACAATTTGGCGCCCACCGTGGGGCCCTAGCGATAATTTGCAGACAAAGATTTTGTATTCTACAAACACTCACAGCTTAGTCATTCATGGCTTCAAGCAATGAACAGACAACCGATCCAATGGCATCACAACTGGCCACGCTACAGGAGAGATTAAAAGCTTTGGAAGAGGAAAATTTAACCATTCGTAATTCCAACATGAACCTTCAGAAACAGTTGGAGTTAATTTCATCCCCATCCCGGCATCATGATATCTCAGATCAGCCCAATAACCGTATCACACCAGTTAATCTCTTGGGAGCATTTAACGAAACAACAGATAACATTCCATCAAATGATGAGGACCAGAGGGACCTGCCAAATTCTCCCATCAACCAAGCTCAACAAGTTGCCATCGCTATGAGAAGGGAAATGAAGGAATTTAAAGAAGCAATCATGTCCAGCCTACCAGGAGTGAAACTACCAATAAAGAAGAGCAGAGCTGGAACCATTTCTGACACCCCCTTCACGGAAAACATTACATCCGTTGAGTTACCGCGGAAGTTCAGTCCACCCGACATGAAACTATATGATGGATCCACAGACCCAGACGACCATGTCATCCATTACAAGTACAAAATGATGTCAACTGGCTTAGCTCCTCTTCAATGGGAAGCAGGTATGTGCAGAGGATTTAGAGAAACTTTGGGAGGCCCTGCCCTTACGTGGTTCATCAATCTACCATACAGATCCATATCAACAGTTAGCAGACAAGTTTGTGGAGCATTTCGCCAGCTCTTGCAAACTTGAAAAAACTACTGACGACCTTAGTACCATTCAGCAACGGAGGGGTGAATCCTTGCGAAGCTACGTGGCCCGTTTCAACAAGGAGAGGATAACAATTCCAGATCTACATCAGCCGACAGCTGTGGAAGCTTTCAGAAACGGGTTACTTTGTGATAGCGGACTCTACAAAAAGTTAACTAAATTTCGATGCTACACATGGACCAGGCCATGGCACGAGCTCAAGTCGAAATCAGATGGGAAGAAGACAAGAGGAATAAAAGGAAAGATAATTCCTCCAATGTGCAAAATGAGAGAACACCTCATACTTCCAAACGACATAAAGAATTCGCAAGAATGACACCTAGGCATCATTCAGAGAAAAGGAGTCACCCAAGGAAAGAACATCAGCCCCTCCGAAGGGACTTTGATCGAAGACCCCTACCATACAAAACAGAGGAAAGAGTTCAAGTAGAAAAGCCAAGACTCCCAGATTACAATTTTTCTATTTCTCCAGGAGAATTAGTTTTGGTACTAAAAAAGATGGGAAATGAAGTAAGATGGCCTCCACGCAACAGAGAAAGCTTCAAAAAGAAAGACACAAGTAAATGGTGTGAATTCCATCGAGACTACGGCCATACGACGGCTGAATGTGTGGCATTAAGATTAGAAGTCCTCGAGCTGCTGAACAAGGGATTTCTAAGAGATTTACTTACAGAGAAAGGGAAAGCTACCTTCGCTCAGAGAAGTGAGAGGGATGGACATGAAGAAGCACCAATTCCACCTCCACCAATCGACAATACAGTGAATTTCATTTCAGGAGGATCGGAGATCAGTGGAGTTTCGTATTCAGCGGCCAAGCGACATGCCAGGGCTATCATGTCAAACATTCATCATTCCACAGTCTCTATGGAGAAAAAGTTTACAAACCTGATGATGGAGTTTCCAGACGACAGCAATTCCGGAAGTATGAACCCTCATCATGATGCTTTAGTGATCTCCCTACAGGTGGTGAATTTTATGGTCAAACGGATTCTGGTAGATACTGGATCTTCAGCCAACATCATCTTTGCAACTGCCTTAGCGGATATGGGAGCTGAACTGGGGAAAGTTAACAAACGAACAACGGTGTTAATCGGATTCAGTGGTGAACAGAAATTTACTTTGGGAGAAGTAAGTCTTCCAGTCTACGCAGGAGGAATCAACCAAATGACTACTTTCCTAGTCTTGGATTGTCCTTCTGCCTACAACCTTATCATCGGTAGGCCATGGATTCATGAAATGAGGGCTGTGTCATCCACTTATCATCAAACATTAAAGTTTCCAACGAAGTGGGGGGTCCAGGAAATAAGGGGTGATAGGATTGCCTCGAGAGGATGCTACCAGACGACAATGAAAGCTAAGATCCATTCAGCATAGCAATTACAGAGCGGGCCTCATCCTTTGGAGCCTACACTCCCAAGTATTGAAGAACTGGACGAGGTCCAAATTCATCCAGAACATGCAGATCACAAAACTCAAATAGGAGCAAATCTGGATCCCAAGCTTCGAGCAGACTTGAGTGATTTTTTGCAAAAACAACACGACCGATTCGCATGGTCGCATGAAGACATGACAGGAATTGACCCTGGGTTGATCACCCATCAACTCCACATAGATCCAGACTACCCTCCTGTCCGGCAAAAAAGAAGAAAGTTCGCCCCAGAAAGAAATCAGATCATTGATGAAGAGGTCCAGAAATTGTTACAAAATGGTGCCATTAAAGAAGTACAGTTCCCAGACTGGTTAGCCAATGTGGTGGTAGTACGAAAGAAAAATGGAAAATGGAGAGTTTGCATTGACTTCACAGACCTGAACAAAGCATGCCCGAAGGATTCTTTCCCACTGCCACATATCGATCAAATGGTTGATGCTACAAGCGGGCATGAATTGTTGAGTTTCATGGATGCATATTCGGGGTACAACCAAATCCTTATGCATTCAGACGACCAAGAGAAGACAGCCTTTGTGACCAATAAAGGCATATACTGTTACAAAGTGATGCCCTTCGGCCTCAAAAATGCGGGAGCTACGTATCAAAGAATGGTCAACAAGATGTTCTCTCAACAGATTGGGAAAACAATGGAAGTTTATGTAGACGACATGCTGGTGAAATCTTCAAGATCTGATCAGCATCTACAGCACTTGGGAGAAGCATTCAACATAATGAATAAGTATGGGATGAAGTTGAATCCAACAAAATGTGCATTTGGAGTAGCCTCTGGGAAGTTCTTGGGATATGTTGTCACGCGACGAGGCATTGAAGCAAATCCTGATCAAATCAAATCCATTCTTGAAATTCCCTCTCCTACCTGCCCAAAAGATGTTATGCGGCTAGCAGGAAGAATTGCAGCTTTAAACAGATTCATCTCCAAGTCCACAGACAAGAGTTTTATGTTCTTCTCAGCCATAAAGAAAGCAAAAAACTTTGAATGGACTCCAGCCTGTGAAGAAGCTCTCAAAGAACTCAAGCGATACTTAACGTCGCCACCATTGTTGTCAAAACCACTCGACAATGAAAGGCTTTTCCTGTACTTAGGAGTCTCAGATCAAGCTGTGAGCGCTGTTTTGATCAGAGAAGACAACAACACCCAACTTCCAGTCTATTACGTGAGCAAGGCATTGCTTGATGCGGAATCACGTTACTCACATTTGGAAAAACTAGTATTGGCCTTGGTAATGTCAGCAAGGAAGCTACGACCATACTTCCAAGGACACCCGATTACAGTTTATTCAGAGTATCCCCTAAGGAGCATTCTTCATAAGCCGGAGTTGTCTGGAAGATTAACGAAATGGGCGGTCGAATTGGGAGAACACGACATCACTTACCAGCCCAGGACAGCAATCAAATCTCAAGCGTGGCCGATTTTGTTGCTGACTTCAGTCTCAATCAGAAGGTTTCAATAGATGTAGAAGTCAGTTCAATCCAGACCACATCACTTTGGAAGCTTGCAGTCGACGGTTCCAGCAATAAGAAAGGATGCGGTCTTGGGGTGGTGATCACTACCCCTGATGGTGATATACTACGTCAAGCAATCAAATGTGGATTCAGGGTTACAAACAATGAGGCAGAGTATGAGGCATTGATAGCAGGAATCAGTTTGGCTAAAGAACTTGGAGCAAGCAGAATAGAAGTGGTATCAGATTCTCAACTGATAGTCAACCAACTCCAAGGATCATATCAAGCACGTGATCCTCAAATGTCATCCTACTTAATGAAAGTGAAAGAAATCCAGTCGACATTTGAAGAATTTACAATAACCCAAGTTCCAAGAAGCGAGAATACTCAACAAGCAGACGCATTGGCTACCCTTGGATCGACGATGCATGGGGATAAACCACAATCCATTCGTAGTGATTGGCATTTATGTATTGAATTGGCCAGCAATTTGGAAAGAGAGCAAGGAGATCACCACCATCACATCAAACGACTCATGGATGACGCCACTCATGAAATATTTGCAAGAAGGACTACTTCCAGAAGACAAAACTGAAGCAAGAAAGGTCAGAGCAGGCAGCAAGATTTACCATATTCAACGGACAGTTGTTGAAAAGGTCATTCTCTGGACCCTACTTAAAATGTCTTACCCATGATCAAGCACAGCATGTATTGTCAGAATTGCATATGAAGGAGAATGTGGAAATCATTCTGGAGGACGTAGCCTCGCTTTACGCGCCCATTCGACTGGGTATTATTGGCCAACTATGAAATTGATTCAGCTAATTATACGAAGAAATGCGAGAAATGTCAAAGGTTCGCCCCGATTTCACATCTCCCTCCTGAGAAATTAAATCCCACTCTCTCCCCGTGGCCATTCATGAAATGGGGAATGGATATTGGGAAGCTACCAACCGCCCCTGGACAACGAGTCTACATGCTGGCGTTAACGGATTATTTTTCAAAGTGGATTGAGGCAGACTCTTTCGCCAAGATACGAGATAGAGAAGTTCAATCATTTGTCTGGAAGAACATCATATGTCGATTCGGCGTTCCCAAAGAGATTGTGACTGATAATGGTTCACAATTTATCAGCAATCACTTCCAAGACTTCTGCAAAAATTGGAGGATCAAATTAAGTTTTTCAACCCCTCGATTCCCACAAGCAAATGGTCAAGCCGAGTCTTCCAACAAGACAATTTTAAATACTCTAAAGAAAAGATTAGAAAAAGCAAAAGGAGCCTGGGCGGATGAACTACCAGGAGTCTTATGGTCCTATAGGACGACTATCCGTTCCTCCACAGGAGAAACTCCGTTCTCTCTTGCATTTGGGACAGAAGCTGTGATACCAACTGAAGAAACCATCCCATCTCCCCGTTACCAATGGCTCAGCGATGATGACGAATCAACAACTTATGAATTTTAACCTGGAAACAATTGAAGAATTGAGGGATCGTGCATCCATTCGACTAGCGGCGCATCGACAAAGAATGACTAGATATTTCAACAAAAATGTCAGAAGCAGAACATTCAAGGAAGGGGATTGGGTACTACGAAGAGTTTTTCAAAATACAAAAGAAGTTGGAGATGGAAAGTTGGGGCCAAATTGGGAAGGGCCATACATCATCACAAGAGTTGTTGGACATGGAGCCTACAAATTACGAACAACTGAGGGGAGACAAATTCACAATAGTTGGAATGCAATTCACCTTAAGCAATTTTACCGGTAATTTATGCGTGCATTTATTTATATTTGAAGGTTCAAAGTGGTTTCTACTTTATGTATTGCTACTTAATAACAAGTCTCATTTGAAATATTATCCCAAAATATCATTAAGTCATTAAATTGTTCTACAAAGCGATAACTTAAAATTAAAATTACAAAGAGATTCAAATTTCCGGAGCAGCTTCTTCCGGAATACGTTCAGCAACAACTTCAGGTGCAGGAATTTCTTGAACTTGACCAGTCGGCTCAATTTCCATTCGACTAAGTTCTTCATTCTTCTGTCCTCTTGAACTCCAGCCGCTTCCTTGCCGTCAATTATTTCTTTCTCAGCCACTTTAGAGTCGACCTCTTCACCTTTCTCTTCCTCATCACCCTCGTTGGAAGAAGAAATTCCTGCCAGTAATCGATCATACTCTTGAATCCATTTCTCTGGTTCCCAAGCTGCTGTATTCCCTTCAAGGAAATCCTTCATCAGATTACTTCGTTCTTTCATCATTGATTCGAGAGCAATCCCTTCAAGATTCTCAAGTAACTCATCATTCTCCTTCTTTACATTTTCAAATGCATCCTTATAACCTTCTATTGTAACCTCAGAAGTTTCCTTTTCCATCTGAAGAGTAGCCTTCACCTCCTTCAACTCCTTTTCCAATTCTGCATTTTTTTTCCAAGCGACTTCATTTGGACCATTTCCTTTTTCATTGCTGCGAATGATTTTTCCATTTCTCTCTGCTTCCTGAGATTCGATTCGACATACCGTTGCATGTGTAAGCTACACTCCATTGCCTGAAAAAAGCACTTGATTAGAATCCATTCTACAAATTATAATGAAAAATTTTTATTTACTTTCTTACTTGGTAATTTAAAGCCGCAGCCTTCTTCATTGACTCGACGGGGCCAATTTTGGATAGCCTTTGTTCATCCTCTTCCAGTAGAAGCTTCTTGATAAAAGGGTCAAGGCTTGATGGGTCAGAAATTGCAGTCGACCCTGATGGAATCCTGACAATTATATTGTCAATGTCTTCAATTTCATCCGCTTTCCTTTTTCCCCCTTTGACAATGATTTCAGTCGACTTCCCTTTAGTCTTTGGAGTTCCAGTCGACACAACTGTTGTGGTTCTGGAACCTCCACTTCTGGCTCCTTTATCTTAAGCTTCCTAGCCTTCTTTCGGCTTTTTAATTCATCAATTGATGCTACCTTTATTTGCCTCGACATCATGTCCTCTGCGCATAAAATTTCTTTTGGAGTTAAAGTCTTTATAAACCACACCTTTCCGTATAAAGCTCGAATCGACCGAGTACAGTAGATGACTTCCAATACGTGTTTAGAAAGTGCCAAAGGGGTAGATGTACCTTCTGATTCGAAGATTTCTTTCCACACTAATGTTGCCATTAATCTCTGCTCTACCAAGACTATTCTCCAATCTCTTTGTTCGACGGGTAGGTCAAGAAGAGCTTTAGTATTGGACAAAATTTGAGGTGTTTTGTCGAATAAACTGTTTCGAAATGGACCTGCAAAACAAACAATTCACACATTAGCGTCAAACGACAACAACATTGATAACTTATCAATAAATAGAAGGAACTGATACTCACTAAATACACTCCAATATTCTGAGACACGACCCATTCCAGTCGACCCAAAGATACCCTCATTCCTCACAAAGAAATAATCCGACTGCCAATTACCCCTATCGTTCGTTGGAAGCCCCATAACTATTTGTTCCCTCTTACGACGAAGATACAAAGTATATCTCCCTTTTTCAGTTAAGTGCTCCTTGAGGTAGTATGAGTATACAACGTCCTTCACCTCAAAAAATAACCCTTGTTCAAATGCTAAGCATTCAATCGACAATAAAATCCTCCAAGCATTCGGCATTAGTTGTGAAGGAGCGATCCCATAATGATCCAAAACTTCCCAAGCTAACCTCGGTATGGGGAATCTAAGCCCATTAGAAAATGGTACTACATAAAATCCAATCCACCCGGGAATTTTATAGTCGATTCTTTCAGTCGGCAAGGGTACTCTCAACTCCATTGATCTGGGAAATCTATACTTACTCCTAATTTCCATCAGCAAACAAGCCGTCATTCGACTAGCTGGGTTCTTGGTTAGCAAGTTGGTCGGCTCACTTGTGCTCACCGCTCCACTAAACTCCTCAACTGCTGCCAATGATCTAATAGGAATTGCATGCACGGGAATTTCACGCGACAAAATGGTAACAGGTCCCTCCTCGGATAATTCTTGACGCGACCAGTCCCTTAATGATTTTTCTTCTGTTGATTCACTCGATGATACTCCTACGAATTTATCTATCTGTTCGCCTAAACTTTCTAATGATTCTCCACTCGACATTTTCTACTCGACGAGTCTACAAACAAATAATTTCTAAGATTTGGGTTTCTTAAAGATCAAATCCTACTCGCCTCTCCAAACACAAATCCACCAAATAACGTATGATTCAAAAGATCAAACAACCTAATTTAGCTAAGAACAGTTTGAAGCTACTCTATGAATATTCAAAGGAAAAGACGAACGCGAAGAGAGTTTTGAAGAGTACCTTGGAGCCTTGAAGTTTTCTCTCCCAAATCGTTGATCTTGTGAATGAAACAAATGAACCCATCAAGCCACTCTTTAGTACTTCTTTTGGCGGTTCATTTCCCGCCAAAAGACTCCTCGTTATTCGCATTAGGTTTTACTTCGTTAAACGACACGTGGAAGTCTAGGAAATATAAAATTTTTCGTCGAAAACAATGATGAATTCTGGATTATCACAACTTGACACCACTTGCTCTCAGCAGCAAAATTCTCTTCACAACTACCTTCACCATTTGACACGACATCATTATATATTAATGTGGCTTTCATTCAAGAAAAATTAATTGGGCAAACCCCGTGCATGCCTTATAATCACTCGACACATGATAAAAATATTGAATAGATTGTGCATTAGACACATTTCAAGTGGAACTCCTGAACCTACATTTGGTTCAGTCGACTAAGGGACATCCCCATGACTCTTGTTGAGTCAAGTGGAACTCCTGAACCTACATTTGGTTCAGTCGACTAAGGGACATTCCCCATGACTCTTGTTGAGTCAAGTGGAACTCCTGAACCTACATTTGGTTCAGTCGACTAAGGGATATTCCCCATGACTCTTGAGGAGTCAAATGAAACTCCTAAACATTTGGTTCAGTCGACTAAGGGACATTCCCCATGACTCTTGAGGAGTCAAATGGAACTCCTGAACCTACATTTGGTTCAGTCGACTAAGAGGACATTCCCCATGACTCTTGAGGACTCAAATGGAACTCCTGAACCTACATTTGGTTCAGTCGACTAAGGGACATTCCCCATGACTCTTGTCGAGTCAAATGGAACTCCTGAACCTACATTTGGTTCAGTCGACTAACGGACATTCTACATGACTCTTGTCGAGTCAAATGGAACTCATGAACCTACATTTGGTCCAGTCGACTAAGGGACATTCCCCATGACTTCTGAGGAGTCAAATGGAACTCATGAACCTACATTTCAGTCGACTAAGGGACATTCCCCATGACTCTTGAAGAGTCAAATGGAACTCCTGAACCTACATTTGGTTCAGTCGACTAAGGGACATTCCCCATGACTCTTGTCGAGTCAAATGGAACTACTGAACCTACATTTGGTTCAGTCGACTAAGGGACATTCCCCATGACTCTTGTCGAGTCAAATGGAACTCCTGAACCTACATTTGTTCAGTCGACTAAGGGACATTCCCCATGACTCTTGTCGAGTCAAGTGAATTCCTGAACCTACATTTGGTTCAGTCGACCAAAGGATCCCCATGACTCTTGAGGAGTCAAATGGAACTCCTGAACCTACATTTGGTTCAGTCGACTAAGGGACATTCCCCATGACTCTTGTCGAGTCAAATGGAACTCCTGAACCTACATTTGGTTAAGTCGACTAACGGACATTCCCCATGACTCTTGTCGAGTCAAATGGAACTCCTGAACCTACATTTGGTTCAGTCGACTAAGGGACATTCCCCATGACTCTTGAGGAGTCAAATGGAACTTCTGAACCTACATTTGGTTCAGTCGACTAAGGGACATTCCCCATGACTCTTGTCGAGTCAAATGGAACTCCTGAACCTACATTTGGTTCAGTCGACTAAGGGACATTCCCCATGACTCTTGTCGAGTCAAATGGAACTCCTGAACCTACATTTGGTTCAGTCGACTAAGGGACATTCCCCATGACTCTTGAGGAGTCAAGTGGAACTCCTGAACCTACATTTGGTTCAGTCGACTAAGGGACATTCCCCATGACTCTTGTCGAGTCAAGTGAATTCCTGAACCTACATTTGGTTCAGTCGACTAAGGGACAATCCCCATGACTCTTGTCGAGTCAAATGGAACTCCTGAACCTACATTTGGTTCAGTCAACTAAGGGACATTCCCCATGACTCTTGTCGAGTCAAGTGAATTCCTGAACCTACATTGGTTCAGTCGACCAAGGGACAATCCCCATGACTCTTGTCGAGTCTAATGGAACTCCTGAACCTACATTTGGTTCAGTCGACTAAGGGACATTCCCCATAACTCTTGTCGAGTCAAGTGAATTCCTGAACCTACATTTGCTTCAGTCGACCAAGGGACAATCCCCATGACTCTTGTCGAGTCAAATGGAACTCCTGAACCTACATTTGGTTCAGTCGACTAAGGGACATTCCCCATAACTCTTGTCGAGTCAAGTAAACTCCTGAACCTACATTTGGTTCAGTCGACCAAGGGACAATCCCCATGACTCTTGTCGAGTCAAATGGAACTTTTGAACCTACATTTGGTTCAGTCGACTAAGGGACATTCCCCATGACTTTTGTCGAGTCAAGTGAACTCCTGAACCTACATTTGGTTCAGTCGACCAAGGGACAATCCCCATGACCCTTGTCGAGTCAAGTGAACTCCTGAACATATATTTGGTTCAAAGGACATCCCCATGACTCATGTGGAGTCAAGTGTAAATCCTGAACCAACATTCGGTTTAGTCGACTAAAGGATAATCCCCATGACTCTTGTCGAGTCAATTGTACTCCTGAATCAGCACTTGGTTCAGTCGACCAAGGGACAATCCCCATGACTCTTGTCGAGTTAAGTGTAAACTCCTGAACCAACATTTGGTTCAGTCGACCGAAGGAACATTTCCCACGAGTCAAGTCGAATCAAAGTCTAAAACTAAAACCTCCTCAGATCAGATGATGTATGCGATATATTCCAGAACCACGTTTTACACATATAAAGGTGATACATTCTTATCACATGCTTTTATGATTAATGTCATACGACGCAAATGTATATACTCTCTAAGACAAAAACTTTTTGACTTAGAGAGTAAGGGACAAACTGTATGGGCCAGATTTGGGCCAGGGGTAAAATAGTCTTTCCATTTGAAACCAATGTCAGATAAGGCCCACAAACAGAGATGCTAAATACCGGAAAGCCCAAAGTAAAGCCCAACAAAACCCTTATTCCACTTGCAGAAAAATGATTCATACATAAAGCCAAATCTATACCAAACATTTCCATTTACCCTAATCATAATCGAACTGCTCCACTTTGTTCACTAAATAAAGATATCTTAGCACATTGTGGGACTTATGCCAGCTGCAAAAGTCACTCACCTTCAACTATAAATTGCAACAAAATACGAGAAACAGGGCAGTTATTTCTGACAAGCTTATCTTCTCTGACATAAGCTCTCAGAGCTTCACATTTCCTAAACACTTTCTTCCGCCCTCACGGCCACCCAAAGAAGGTCAAGGTAATAGCAAACCTTGCTTTCATAGTTGACATATTTACTGTTCATTTCATACTACTGACTTGGGCGTCGGAGTGTCCCCGGTACCTACCACACCGGTAGGCAGTCTACTCCCATTCATTCTTCTTTGTTTTGCAGGATCGTTAGTGCCCCTATTTCCAAATTCTGATTGTGGACCTCGGCCGAATTCCAACATCCACACAACCTCATCCACAATCAGAAATGGAAATCATAATATAAATTCCATACAATCAATCTCATTCACCCTAAAAAATAGAAAACATAAAGAAACCACTTTGATCTTATCTTTTGAAAATTCATTATAAAATTAATCTTTTGAAAATACTTCGGAAAACAAAATAGGTGTCCAATGTTTGAGTCATGCGCCCTCCCTGACTAGACATTGGATGAAACAGGACCAAGTCGACAGAGGGTAACAAGTTATGCCATTTTAGATGGATGGATCCTGTACAGGCACCAAGGTGGGTCAAGATCATTAAAAAAAATAGAACGTAGTATGAGCACTGTATCGAAAATATATCATATCGTATTGTAAATGAAATCAAATATATCTCCATCGGGAGAAAATTTTTCTGAAAGCGACTTCTATTTTTTTTTTGAAAATCATAAAAAAGGATATTCAAAAGATAACATAAAGATATTTGTTGAAAACAAATCAAATATCAAATCAAATATCATCATAAATTGTATCAAACATCCAGAAATCAACTCAACTGGACGAATAAACCAAGCGTCCAATGTCCGAGTCGCGCGCTCTGACTAGGCATTGTTCGAAACATGACCATGTCGACAGAGGGTAATGGGTCAGTCCAGTGCAGCTGGACAAGACCTTATACAAGCACCGTAGAGGTTTTCAAAATCTTAAAACGTAATCATCATACATGCACCATGGCAAAAATATATCATATATCATTCAATTGAAAATCTCATATCACATGAAACGAATTATCTAGAATAATTTTTATTTAAAATAATTTATCATAAAATGAAAACAGTAAAATGAAAATATCAAACAAAACATAAAATAAGATATCAAACAAAACAAACAATAAAAGTATCTACCCACATTTCAGGCATATCACACAATAAATTTCAAATACATCGTCAATTGGCAGGTAATACACACACACACACACCCCCCTTACATTCCACATAAAGTCCACATTCAGCTCAAAGACAACAAATTTTTTTGTCTTTATTTACCATTACAATCTAAGTAAAGTCCATAAGAACCTGATCTAAGCCTGATTTTTTTTTTGTATCTCTCTCTGTATGTGTGTATGTGTTTATAAACATATATATACACATATTTGTTCTATAACAAACAGCAACCGGTGTATTAGTTTTCACTTATAATACTTACATGACTACGTTAACACTCCCGATCTTAGACAAATCCATCAAAATAAATTGTGAAACACAATTAGAATTGCAGTTTTACGGAATTCCAGATTTAACTATAAAAAAAATTCGAAACTTCTCGAAACACCTAATTCAAGTGGGGGATCCACCTTTACTATTTTTAATTTAGAAATCTTCCTTACTATAATATAGAATTTATCAGTGATATTACCAACCAGCCATATAGGCAGTATCCGCATTAAGTCAGATTGTAATTAAGTCCGATAGACCATAAAAGTAGTATCATTATTTATCCATAAACCAGCCATAGAGGCGGTAATCATCTGTCCCATAAAGACCGATCGTATAGGCGGTGTCACATTATGTCAAATAAATAAAATAAGTCATTAAGACGATATAACCTTTTATGTTAAATTATAATTTTCCATACTATAATTAAGAGAGATTAATCTAAATTAAATTAATAAAATCTTCACCGTTCCCCCAATGAAAAATTAACTATAAAACATAAAAGAAAATAAACTACTATTATTACTGAAGATAAAAATACATAAATTAAAAACAAGATGTAAACAAGATTAATCTAAGGAAATAAATACAAACAAGATGCAATCCTTAAATTCCTTACAAAAACCTAAGGAAAGCATGAGAATTACAAATGAAATGGCTTGATATTTAAAGGAAAATCTAAAGGCTTCCATCAATTTCTCCATCAATTGCTCCACCAAACACTCCACAAAATCCTCCACCAAAAACTCCACCAAACATGCCAGAAGACACTCCACCAAACATGCAAGCATGTTTTGTGAAAGTTTGACAATTGTAAATTATCATTTTCTATTTTTTTTTATTTTTTTGATAATGACTTTAGTAATTACACAAAACACATTGTATTATTTATTAATTTCGGTCTTGAAAACTTCAGAATTTGAAAATATTTAAAATTTTAAAGTTGTAGATCTTTGAGTCTTCTTTAATTTATAATTGAATCAGCTTAATCGGATATCGGATGAAAATATTATGGCCAAAATACCAAACTTGCGTAAAATTGGAATTTAGGATTGCACTTCGTGACACGTAGTATAAATTTTCATTTTTGACATTTTTTTCCTCCGAATTTCATCGTTTTAGCTTCGAGTTGATTCCATTAAGTCCCAATATTATTTTTATCTGCAAAATAAACAAAAACATATCAAAATATTCATAAAACCAGAAAAACTATATAAAATATTAGGTTAAATAAGTGGGAAATATGATATAATTTCCACTCATCAGTCTAAACGTTTGAGGACTTGCAAGGTTTAATTAGTGTTGGGCAACCCCAAATACCCTCGCCAGATGTCGTCTATATCTGGCTGATGTCTGGCCAGACATATGTTAGTCATGTCCAGGCGGACATGATTCAATGTATGGCAAAATATGCCTCGTTTTTCAGTTTTACAAAAGGTTACGATCTTCTTTTTATTTTTTAAGACCAAATCCGATAAAACAACAGTTTCTTCTTTGAAAAATATCTTCCCTAAGTGCCTTTTGCTAAAAATGAAGTTTCCCTTGACGAAACCTAAGCAATAAGCATTATAAAAATGAGGTTCATTTCAAAGGGATTGGACTTGGAGATTTTTGACATCAAAATTTTGGAGACCGAGATACCTTTAAATTCTAATCCTTAACCTTTTGAGGAACTGAAAAATACTTTCAAATAACCAAAACAACCCAAAACCTTCAATCGTTACTTTCTTCTAGATCATCAAATGTGAACCACAACCACATTACTCCAACATCTGACAAAACTACTCCTTTGACTTGTAGAAGTATTTGAGATTCAAGTACCATTTGAGATACAGCCTGAGGGCACTTAATATTTGAATTTCGCATAATCTATTTACTATTTGAGTGACGACACATATCTGGTTGAACATATATATATCTAGCCGAACATGTATTTGTCACACAGTAAGTCCGACTGCTTAACTAGCTACACCAAACAATCTGTTTTATGTGGAATATAGAATGGAAATCGGACATAGCCGATTTTGACTGGATGGTAGTATGGTCTACAGTCAGGATACAATTCCACGTATAACATGGAAATATACTTGCATGACTTCAAGCTTTATGTTTTATTTCTTTTATGCTTAAACATATATTATTTATCATTATCTGTTATTATTATGCTAATCGTTTTCTTTTGTGATGTGGTGACTGATGTGTGAGGATACGACTCTACGTCCCTATGCTTACTCTATTACGCAGTAAGTTCGGCCGGTCATCCTATACATCCGGTCGGACATGAAGATTTACATCAGACCGAATTTGGCTCCCTCTGACCAAATTTAATTTATCTTTGTTCACTGTAATTAATGAATGTGTAATGATTGTTATGTTTAATATAAATTATTGTGCATAATTTCTTTACATTATAAGACACATGGATCCTTTTTTGAATCTTGATATTATACTGGCATTAGTAAGGGACCATTCTAAACCCAAATAGATTTAAGATTGGATCTTACGAGGGGTGTAGTGCGGCCATAAATCATTCTCACCGTCTCACACTAAGTGACGGCTCCTTTATTCTCTGGATAATTCCCCCGGTTAATTATCCGTATTCTCTACAAGCTGCGAGCTCAACAATATAGTGGTCGCGGACGTGAAAAGCATAGCGGAGAATCTTACTGCGCTCATAAACTTCTTGCTTTGAAATTAAAATGTATCCCTCCCGCTCTGAGAAAATCGCACACTAATTTACCGAAAATCAGAGCTCTGAATCAGTGACTCAGCCTCCCTCATCACCAAAAACACACACAAAAAGAACCAGAAAAACCTCCCTCACCATAGCCTCACGAACCGCACTCCCAGCTAATAGGTATTGTAAAAATCATGAGAAGTAATTTTTTTTAATTGAAATGTTATAATGGGAAGCAAGGTTGAGTATAACGATTCAAGTAATAAATTAAAATGTTAACTAAGGTTTGAAAAGTGCTGGTACAAAAGGCTTGGACAAATAATTTTAAATTAACCCTCATTTTAAATTGATATTAATTTTTAGTTGTTGTTTCAATTAAGCCTCAATTTATCAATTGAGCCTATATCAATTGTATTTTTTTAAAATTATTTTATACATTACATAAATGTGCTTAATTGCGGATGTGAAAAGAACAAATTAACCTTTTCCTCTTTCAGTTGTCATTCATGGAAGCTGAAAGTGTGGGAGATCATAATATCATGGGTGATTATTTATACATACCAACCGTGGATCTGTAATTTAAGCCAAAGAGAGGGCAATAGTTAAATAACTTTAGAATATGTTCATGAATTTTATAATAACTACGCTAAATAAGCTGGTTTTAGTGTTCTTATTAATTCTATAGGACATGAAGGGGCATACAAGAATTCTGAGGCAGGAAATGAAAGGGCATGATGTTGAACTGATGTTCCAATAAAATTTAGATTATTAATATAGTAGTTGTGTAGTTATGTATTTAATATGGTAGTTGTATAATACATATATAAAAGCCTCTCATTGTAGTTCTAAATTCAAGCAAATATTAATATACATTTTCTTCACAAATTCTCACATGATATTAGACGCAAGAGTTCCGATCTCTAGATATATATTTCTTTATTCTTATCGCCAAACCGGTCTTATTATCTTGTTATTGTCTTCAAATAAGTCTTATCTCATTGTCGCTATCTCCAAACAGGTCTTATCTTTTTTGTCCTTGTTTCCAAACAGATGTATCTACACTTCGATGATCAAGTAGCTGATATCTTCATTAAGTCTTTTCTTCCTAACTGTTACATTTCCCTCATTTCTAAACTTAATCTATTTTCCTCACTACCATCTTGAATTTGAGGGTGGATGTTAGATTATTAATGTTAGATTATTAATATGGTAGTTGCGTATTTAATATGATAATTATATACTGCTTATATAAACGTCTCTCATTGTAGTTCTAAATTCAAGTAAATATTAATTCACATTTTTTTTACAAATTCTCACATGAGCAATTTAAAGAGACAATGATGGGTGCTGATCTTACAGCAATTATTACCAATCAAGATTCAACAATGGCCATTTCCAAACGCATTTCAAGGTGCCGACTTATTGTTATATATAGTGTTTTCAAGACAAAATGGTTTGTCAGACTTTGTTATTCAATTTAATAGAGCCCTTACACGACAACTTCATGACGAGTTGATTGCTGATAACAAATATTTAATTGGAAAACTAGTTTTGAGGTTTCCATTGAAGATCGAGAAGCAATTGTCTGAGATTTATACCCACCAGATTTATTTTCTACAAGTTTCGAGATGAATTATGATTGAGGAGAGTGGTGAAAATGAACATTATAGGATTTTCAATGTTTCCAGTGAACAAGTTGGAGTTGATAAAGTGCTTCAAGTTAACATAGAGTCATCCATTAGACAAGGCCCGAGGGTCTTTTCTTACGAAGGGGGTGAGTTGCTTCAGTTGGCTATTAATGCAATTGACAAAATTATTAGCAGCTTCTCGTTAGGAAATGTGATTAAATCTGTGAATTTATGTTCTATTTTTTGAACTTTTCAATATTTCATATGGATGATGAATCATAAAGGAGTCTACAAGAGTACTTATTTTGTGGTGACATTATATGAAGCATTTTACTTTGTAACGAGACACGTAATAACTTTCCTATAAATGTAAAGCTATTTTACACACAAAAAGAATTTTCAAGCTATTCAACATTCCCAGTTGTTGCAACATTTTAGTAAGCCTGATAATTGGACAAACTAAGTTCAAAGAGCAAGCAATTTAATTCCAAAAAAAAAAAAAATTAGTAATCAAAGCCACAAATTATACCCAAAAAAAAAAAAAACTATCTATTAATTGAATCCATGACCCACATAGCTAGTCAAAAAACCACTACCCATATAAATAAAAAGAGAAAATATTTTAATCCAAGACATAACTAACACCGTAAAAAAAAAACATATATAAATTATTCACACAATATAATAATGATTCCCACAACTCAATCACAGTCAAGAAAATATGTCATGTGTTGACGGTTGATTTTCGTCTCAGGAATAAATCGGGAAATTCACTCATCGAATAAAATTTTCATAAACAGTGAATTTGTTTGGTTTTATTGGGAACCAAATTCAAAATTAGTAGGCAAATAGAAAAAAACAGATAGATTTGATAGAGGATTTAACGTGATTCGGTGGGATGGATCCAACCTA
This sequence comes from Zanthoxylum bungeanum, assembly GCA_019454045.1. Lineage (NCBI taxonomy): Eukaryota > Viridiplantae > Streptophyta > Magnoliopsida > Sapindales > Rutaceae > Zanthoxylum > Zanthoxylum bungeanum. The sequence continues at coordinate 69,709 of SKCR01035329.1, read as the reverse complement.
CGTCCACGTACACAAGAGAAAACAAAGTTTTATTGACACCTCGGGTCAGACCGACCTTGCTATTTTTCTATCTCACTTAGAACTTTCTTTCATAGATTACAAATACAAGTATGCTTATGTTGATGAAGAAAATCGCCCTAGGACGAACGACTTAATGAGGGGCGAAAAAAAAGGACATGTCAATGGACGAAAAGTAATTAGGACAAACAGGCATTACAGGGCGATTTGCAATCAGGACGACGAGGGGAAAAGCAGTCAGGATGATTACCATGTGTTGCAGTTGATCCCACGATCTAGCGGTTAGGCCGTAACTATTCACGGTCTGGCAATTATCACGCACAACTCAGCAGTTAGATGCATGATCTAACAGTTGCAAGAACTCAGCAGTTAGATGCATGATCCAGCAGTTGCACGCATGAAACATGGGAGTTCGTTGACCAGGAAAAGCGAAACCGCCCAAGCAGTTAACAAAGGCTCACAATAAAAGGCTCAAACATGGGAAGAAGAAAATGAAGATCAAATGAAGACTCATTATGAGTATTTTATTTTTATAACTTTGTAATTCGTAGACTGTAACTTGTGTGCTTGTGCCACTTGGAGGCTTGTTCACTTAATCGAACACCCATTTCTGGGACTTTGTTTCAGGAGGTTTGAATCTTACACACTATTTGACAAAAAAATATGCAAAAAGTTTTTGACGACCACAGTGAGAGTATTGGTGTAAGAAATGGAAATGCCCCCGAAAAGAAACACTTTGATTGGCTCGAGTACAGAGGAATGGGGACTGGAGCAAACCAACCATCCCCACGTTCCAACTATAGTAGGCCATTGTGAAGGTCTAGCCGATATGACACTATGCGAGAGTTCAGCCCTAATGCAGTTCGCGCTTTATTCGGAGAGTTCACCCAGGATGTTGTCGAACAAGTTAGGCTTCAAAACGCTCACATCATAGATAAGTTCACTTCGGCTAGTAATTCGCATTATGAAAATATGGTCAAACACTTAAGCTCATTGAATGAGTTGATGGCCAAATGTGTGAAAGGGGAGACAACTCCACCATGGACAACACCTCCTCATGCACCAAGCAGTCAGGAGGCTGGTCCAAGCAATTAGGACAAACAGGCATTACAGGGCGATTTGCAATCATGACGACGAAGGGAAAAACAATCAGGACGATTACCATGTGTTGCAGTTGATCTCACGATCTAGCGGTTAGGCCGTAACTATTCACGGTCTGGCAATTATCACACACAACTCAGCAGTTAGATGCATGATCCAGCAGTTACAAGAACTCAGTAGTTAGATGCATGAAACATGAGAGTTCGTTGACACGGAAAAGTGAAACCGCCCAAGTAGTTAACAAAGGCTCACTATAAAAGGCTCAAACATGGGAAGAAGAAAAGGAAGAACAAATGAAGACTCATTATGAGTATTTTATTTTATAGCTTTGTAATCTGTAGACTGTAACTTGTGTGCTTGTGCCATTGGAGGCTTTTTCACTTAATCGAAGACCCATTGTTGGGACTTTATCTCAGGAGGTTCGAACCTTACATGCTATTTGACAAAAAATTACGCAAACAATTTTTTGCGGCCACAGTGAGAGTATTGGTGTAAGAAGTGGAAATGCCCCCGAAAAGAAACACTTTGATTGACTCGAGTATAAAGGAATAGAGAATGGAGCAAACCAACCATCCCCACGTTCCAACTGTAGTAGGCCATTTCGAAGGTCTAGCAAAAGCAAGCCGATATGACACTATGCGAGAGTTCAGCCCTAAAGCAGTTCGTACCTTATTCGGAGAGTTCACCCAAGGTGTTGTCGAACAGGTTAGGCTTCACAACGCTCATGTCAGAGATAAGTTCACTTCGACTAGTATTTCGCATTATGAAAATATGACCAAACACTTAGCTCATTGAATGAGTTGATGACCAAATGTGTAAAAGGGGGGACAGCTCCACCATGGACTACACCTCCTCCAACATCAAGCAGTTAGGAGGCTGGTCCAAGAAATTAGGAGAAACAGGCATTATAGGGCGATTTGCAATCAACGCGACGAGGGGAAAAAGAGTCAGAACGATTACCATGTGTTGCAATTGATCCCACGATCTAGCGGTTAGGCCGTAACTATTCACGGTCTGGCAATTATCACGCACAACTCAGTAGTTATATGCATGATCCAGCAGTTGCAAGAACTCAGCAGTTAGATGCATGATCCGGTAGTTGCACGCATGAAACATGGGATTTCGTTGACTAGGAAAAGCGAAACCGCCCAAGTAATTAACAAATGCTCACTATAAAAGGCTCAAACATGGGAATAAGAAAATGAAGAACGAATATATGAGTATTTTATTTTTATAACTTTGTAATCCGTAGACTGTAACTTGTGTGTTTGTGCCCCTTGGAGGCCTGTTCACTTAATCGAACTCTCATTGCTGGGACTTTGTCTCATGAGGTTTGAACCTTACACGCTATTTGAAAAAAATACGCAAACAATTTTTGACGACCATAATGAGAGTATTGGTGTCAGAAGTGGAAATGACCTCGAAAAGAAACACTTAGATTGGATCGAGTACAGAGGAATATGGATTGGAGCAAACCAACCATCCCCACGTTCTAACTAAAGTAGGCCATTGTGAAGGTCTAGCAGAAGCAAGCCGATATGACACTATGCGAGAGTTCAGCCCTAACGCAGTTCGCGCATTATTCGGAGAGTTCACCCAGGATGTTGTCGAACAATTTAGGCTTTGTAACATCCCGCCTAGGCCAGGATGCTACCGGCAGGAGACAGGCTAAACCCATCTCCATAAGCCTCTGAATCTACTGAAATTTCGGCATGATGTATTTGTAACATCATGGAACATGGCCTGTAGCCAGTATCCACATACAACAAGAAACTCAACAATCTCGACCTCAGGCCGGAAACACAATATCAAGTCCTCAAGCTTGAACTCAAAGAACAAAATATAAAATACTTGGCCTCCGGCCAGAACTCAACTGAAACTATACCATTACATAACTTATACAAATGAAAAAGCAAATACAAAAAACTATACAAAGGGCCGTGAGGATCCATACTCGACCCATGACTCTCTTGACTGCAAATGGGGCGATCCACCATCTTCAAAGTCTTCATTGAACTGCTGCTACTAACCTGCAAAACTGCAACTGAAAATATATGAGTCATATTGACTCAGCAAGTAACCATGCAAACATTAACAAATCAGAATTAACTTAATATCACACATGCATTTGCTTTCATCTCACTTGCTATAAATCTTTTCATCTGAACATACCCCTACGTTCATTAACTTCTATTAATTACGTCTATATTATTCCTTCATATCAATATAACAAGTTCTACTTTACTAACTAACATGTTAGGATCCAGTGCACTTTTGCTGCGCTACTCTGATTCTTCTCTTAACCTTTCGGTGTATTCTATGCTAGTCAAGGTTAGACAATCATTAAACTTTTCTTCTTTCATCTTTTTGAAATATCATCAAATCGGTTATACAAAACATGATATTATTATTTAAACGTTAATCCACTATCATCAACCATGTATAACCATATATTTATTATTATGCTCTAACATTTCTACAATACGTTCTTTCTAAGAAACACATAAGACTCAAACCATTTTCATTAGCACATATATGCCTTAAATAAAATCACGTTATCACACATTAGGATCACCTATATGCAATTTCAAATGTTAACTAGAAAATATATACTTTACTTATAAGCTTCTTTATACTTTAACTATAGCATGCATTATAGAAAGTGCTTTCTGAAAACTTTTCATACAATTATATTATCCTTTTAAGAACTATTACTTTAAAATCTTTTTCTGAAAAACTTACTTGTGAATGTACTAGTACTTCTATGCATGGTAATCACTATATGCATCTCAACTGAAATTACTTGAATACATGAGGTTTATACGGGACTTGTAAACTTCACTACACTTAACATACTAAGTATTTAGCAAATATTTTCTGAAAACCCTTCTGAAAGCTCTTTTGGAAAACTGTAACTGGAAGCTGAAAATTGTGTTTGAAACTGTAATCCGTATTTGAAAACTGAACTTTATCTCAAAACTATAATCCATATCTGAAAACTATAACTGAAACTTTTTCTGGGTTCTGTATCTCAGAAAACTATTTTCTGAAAATCTGATAGTTCAAAACTCCTTTTTGAAAACTGGTATCTGGGTATCTGTAGAAAAACTGGCGCATGGAGGCATTACGTCTCGCCGTCCCTCCATACGCCTATCTGGAGGCAGGAGTGCAAAACCATGACTTTGGGGCGTTACGCATCGCCGTCCTCCAAAGCATGCCACTACTGTCTCATATCTGGTGGTCTTGGGGTGTTATGTCTCGCCGTCCCCCAAGCCACAATCTGGAGGATCTTAGAGCGTCCCCTCACTCCTCAACATGTGCACATGTTTCTGAGTCCGTCAATTCCAGCAAGGTACCACTAGGATGGGTCAAATCCCAAATCCCGAATCCAATGTATCCGTCAAATCCATACTGTGTCTCAAGTTACATACTGGGGTGAGTTTTTCCCTCATGCCCCGGAAATCAGAAAAATCATACTTAATAAAATCTCGAAACTGGAAGAAAATTATTTCTGTAACACAGTTCTTCAAAAACTTTCGAAAACATTCACTTAAAAACACTTTGAATTCTAAAAACATTCTTAACTTTTAATCAACTGTTGAAAATCTCAACATAATACACACACACACACACACACACACACACACACATGCATATGTATTCTCATGTTTCTTCCTATACCAACCATGCTTTTTTATAATGTCATACATGTAAACGCTCATACACTTTTACTAATTAAACATGATTTTAATATCATAATTTTCAAAGTTATACGTACACACATCATCAAAACTGTTCTAATACAATAAGCATCACATATAACAAACATCAAATTCTTAGCTTATAAACTCATTTACATATATTCATTTGCACATCTATTCTATGTTCATTTAAACATTTATCAAAATACTGCTACGCAAAACACATACTTACCCTGCATAAACTTACTTACAACCTTCGGCAATATATATATATATATATAATATATATATATATATATATATATATAATATATATATATATATATATATATATATATATATATATATATATATATATATATATATATATATAATATATATACTATTTATCTTATATACACACTTAAACACTTATGTTACTAGATACATACATGTATATATTCATTCTTGTGTGAAATTCTACACTTGCACTCATACATGCCTAAACACATCAACTCACATACTTACTAATTTATACTTGTTCCTTAATACTATCGCTTCTATGTTATTACACACATTATATACATACTAGGTTAATTGTACGATCTCATGCTCATTATGGTCATACATATCACACAAGCTTTCTAGTTATATCCAACATTCTTGATTTTTACACATAACCTAGTTTGTCTATAATATGTCTATGTTTATCTCATTGATAACTCTAGTCTCATTCCCTAGGATGTAGTTTTTTTTACAAACCCCTCATACCCATGTTTTATTAAATTATATTCATGAATAAAACATCATTCACATGCTCCATCTATATATACATATACCGGTCCATACCTACGTATGTTTCTCTTTGCTTCTGAATACTTCTGTTTATCTTTAACTTATATTTCTACTTATAATTGCTTGCTTTTATCTATACCAATCCACTAGCTTCTTTCTTCTACAATCATCTTTATATATATATATATATATATATTATATATTAGTTTCTTGCATATGATTATATATATAACTTTATTATAATACTACCTTTGTACAATGATAACTTCCTAAGTAATCAAAGCATGAGTTACTTACCTGGCTGAGCGAACGCCCGCGATCCGGGTTCGATCTGGGAAACAAACAACAACGCAAGGTTAATACCGCTATTTGCGGAAACTTCCAATTTATCTAAAACAACTACGGGCATCTCCAGAACACCCGAAACAACTCTAATACATGCTCACTTGCTATTCTAAACTAGCTAGATGGGTCAAATTCTCATTTTACGCGTTTGCGGTAAAACTTGCGGAAAAGTTTTCGCAAACGCTACGGAAGGGTCTCGAACCCTCCGAACAACCCCGGAATCGCTCAATTACCCTCGTAATACTATATTTACATCATAACTAAACTTACGATCATCTATACTCAATCGCGCGAGAAACGCAGTTTTACCGGAATCTCGCTAATTCTACCGGATCAATCATATCTCGTTCGTTTCATCCTGGATTCTACCACATTTATTGTTTTAACATATAAAGACATGTCCAATTCATCTCATGTAAATTAGTTACACTACGAAAACTACCGGAAACATCCGAATACAAATCGATATACTTGAAAATAACAAAATCTAAACAGAGAGTCGTACCGAAATTCAGAGGCCATATTCGGACTCCCGACGGCCATACGAACGTACTCGTGTGATCGGAATTCCGATCGGAGATACTGTTCACGTTGGGTACTGTTCATCCGCGACTTCTTCCTCGTTTCACGTAATTCCATCCGCTGTTCGGCTAATCCATCTCCGCACACTCGTAGTACTCATCGAGGGCTTCGATTTAACGGGTGGCACGGGCCGTGGTTCGAAGCGATGAGCCGAGATCAGACGACCCAACTCGCGCCCTCATCTTCACCCATTCTCGCCGTTCCTGCGATCTACTGGACGATCGCCAGCCACCGCCGGATGCGTGGTGGCCGGACGACTTCCCCTGCGCCAGTGCGCCGGTCGACAGTGGTCGATTGGCCGTCGGCACAGCTCTCTTTCCCCATGCGACGCGCACGCACAGATTCTTTTTTTTCCCTTGCTGAAATTGTTTTATAATAATAATAATAATAATAATAATTAATTAATTAATTAATTTAAACAATACAAAATATCTATATCTGAAAATTACCAAAACGCCCTCACTTATAAGGGCATTCTTGGAAATCTTCACCTTTGAAGCCCTTCTGGTGCGATTTTCGAAAAGCGTTCAACACGAAAGTTGTTCGTCTCGGAAAAACGACGTTTTTGATAGTTCAAGAATCAACTCGATCGGAGTTCATTTGCTAATTCTAGAGTCAAAACAATAAACTTGACTCGTATAATAAAAATCTCGTAACTGAATCCTTGAGACGATACGTCTTCCAATGCGAAAAATTGATGAGTGATAAATATATCACTTTTTCCAACTCATTTGACCTAATATTTCAATTAGTTTCTTGAGTTTTGTGAACGTTTTGATGTATTTTGTGTTGTTTTACAGAAAAATAAAATTTGGTAAGCATTGGAGACAAATTAGGGGCAAAATGGACAAATTTGGACAAAAAGGGTAAAATGGTAATTTTCAGCGTCGCGACGCTGAGCACTTCAGCGTCGCGATGCCCAGGATGCGTCGAATCTACTAACGTGCGTCGCCAGCCACGTGTCAAAATCTGATAGGTTGAACTTGCTAACGTGCGCCGTTGACTTGCTAACGTGCGCCGTTGACCTGTTAACATGCGCCGGATGTCACGTGTCATCTTCTCATTGGACCGAATCAAAGCGCGTGTCACGTGTCATTCTATTATTGGACCGAATAATCAACAAATCAGAGGTCGCCACGTGTCATCATATTAGTGGACCGAATTTCCAACCACTCACAAGCTTCCACGTGTCACAACATAATTGGACCGAATTGCCAGCCAATCAGAGTGTGACACTTGTCATAATTATTGCTACCGACAGCCGCGTGGTCAACCCGCGTGGACCTGAGTTACTGCACCCAGCGTCGCGACGCTGGCCCGATTTGTTGCCTATAAATTGAAGGCTCCTCAGTCCATTTCTCATCGTGCTTTCCTTTGGGGTTTTTCCCTGGTTTTATAAGGAAGCATATATTTTTTTATATAATTTATATTTTTAATTTATGTATTTTATTTTTAATTAATAATAGTCTCTTCTTCTACTCATTTCTTTAATGTTTAGTAGTTAATTTTCCGCTGGAGGAAGGGTGAAGCTTTTATAATTTTAATTTAGATTAATCTCCCTTAATTATAATATAAAATTTATTATTCACATAAAAAGGAATTACCGCCTTAATGGCTGGTTTTTATTTTGCATAAAGTGGCATCGCCTATATGGCTGGTTTTTAGGTGACAGATAATTACCGCCTATATGGCTGGTTTATGTTTAAATATTATTACCGCCTTAATGGCAGGTTGGACTTCATTTAAATCTGACTTAACAAGGAATACCACCTATATAGTCGGTTGGGCTAATCACCGCTTAAATTCTCTATTATACTAAGGGAGATATCTAAATTATAAATGGTAAAAGTGGATCCCCTAACCTCAGCATTTTATTTTTATTCTAGGGAAGTGATGACACAAAATACACACACTTAATAATTGATTTTCTTCTTATGGTTAGTTCTTTAGGTTGTTTATTAAGTCTTAAGCTTAATGCTTCCTGTTGCCTGATCACCAATAGGATTGATGAGGTAAATCTAAAATGAACTAGACATATGGATTCTAGGTTTCAGCCTTAGACTTAATAGCTCACGATCTTCCTTGAGGATAGATAACCCTTTAATAGATTTCCTTACAGGATAGAAATATACCTGTCGGGCGTGGGTAGCCATAATTGGAACTTGGTCTTAATGAATCCAGGGTAATGTGGTTGACATAGAAATATGGTTCAATTGGGTTAAACTGGGTATTTGCGTCCGACCATCGAAAGAGGCTTTTGCATAAGTTCGTGTTCCAGGTTATCAGACTAATTTAATACACATAAGTGGGGGAATCAATTCATTTTTTCAACAGTATTGTGTGGAGTCACGACCCTAGATCTTTTGAGTCTTGTCTTTTATTTTCCTTAGTATTTTTTTTTGTATTTTCTTTTGAGTCTTTAGTATTTTCTTTTGTTTATTTTCTTTTTTAAGCAAAATACACATTCAACTAACCAAAACAAACTTCATCTTCTCCCCTAATTAGATACTTGTAAATCAATAGATTCAACAATTAATAACAATAGTATGAATTAAGTCCTCGTGGGATCGATATTTTTATACTACTTGAACGATACGTGCGCTTGCGTTATACGCGTGTGAATGCACCAGTCAAGTTTTTGGCACCGTTGCCGGGGACTTATTTTTCTTGAGTTAATAATTTTAAAGCTATCTAATTTACTTGTATCTAATTTTCCTTATTTTTATCTGTAATTTTTATTTCTTTCTTTTATTTTTCAGGTGGTTGAACAATGGAACACTACTGGGAGATGGAGAGTTTACGAGCCTTATACGAAGATACACCCCAATTCTGGGATCAACAGTCCGGTTTTCTGAGGCCTGTTGCACAACCCAACGATTATCACTGAATGCCAAAGCCAAGCAATACTGTATTTGCTCATCAGAACGAGATGGGGAGATGTGTGATTTGTGATTGTAACCACCCGAGCGATCAATGTATATTCCGATCAGAGTGGGAGAATTTCTGGAGACAAGCATGCTATAAAGAGCCATCACAATTCACAGATCCGTATTTTTCATCTTATTCACCACCCAACTATTATGATATTCATTAACAACCAGAGCCAACAGAGAAAGAACTATTATTTGATGTGGTCAAAGATTTGTTCGAGAAAAGAGATAAAGTGTTGGATATGATGTGTGAAACACTCCGAAATCAACTTCAAAGTTACGCAAAATTCATACAAAGGATGACAAATCAAATGAGACAGTTGATAGAAAACCAGAACAACATACCTCAATAGCCATTCTCAGATGACACTGATGAAGCCTTCGAGTACCAATCAGAAGAAGTTGACATGTTAGAAGATGAGGAGGTTGAGCAGTATCATCAACCAGAGGTATCAGTTCCGGAGCCCAAACCAGCAGAGTACTTATTTGATTTCTATTACTCAGAGTCTGACTCCGACGATGAAGTTGAGCTGTTCGAACCAACAATAGTTGAGGATGGAATTCTGTGTCCTCAATTCGAAGATCTTGGATCGTGCATTGCAATGATGTTTGAGGAAGAATTACCAACCACGGAGTAAAAAATCTTACAGACATACACAATTTTACATCCTCTGGTCGAAGATTTTGAATATTGCTTTGCACAGTTGTTTGATGAAGAGTTACATGAACCATCCATTCTAGTCAAACCAGAAGATGAAGACCTAATGACTGACACATCTTTTCATCTTGAAGCAGATAATTATGGAGCATATATTTCACAGATGTTTGATGAAGAACAGAACCCAGAAATCTTAGAACACATATATGAAGATGAGGTGGAGCAAGAAGCAGATCAAATGGAGGAGCTTATGTCTGAACATAGTGAAGATACAGGGCATTCAAGAGAAACATCATTGTCTTGGGGAGTATAAATCAAAGATATCACCCAGAAGCTTGACAGAATGGAACCCCCATTCCAAGTCAAGCACCATACAAGACCTCCTGACTTTCTTTCTTTCTTTGCAGGAACCACTGGAGCGACAATGTTTAAGAAGGTGGCACAAGCACTGAATGATACAAATTTTTTATTGCTACCTTACCGGTGGAAGAGACCTTTCAAAAGCAATGCTCATGGGATTGTCTTTAATTAGACATCCAAAACGATGCTGAAACCTCCTTAACAAACAGATTTCAGTCACGTCTGGCTGAAGACGTTAAATTTAGCGCTAGCAGGGAGGTAACCCATGCAATTTGTTGTAATTTTCATTTTCATATGCTGTGTGAACTTTTTGATTTTGTGTGTTAGTTTTTCAGGTAAAAGCACAAAATGAGCATTTTTTTTAAAGACAGAAGGAATGGTGTTTTAGAGAATCGCAAAGATGAAAGATAAATCATGAGTGATGGCTGAGTAAGGAATGTATCTCTTGAGACGTATCCTCATGAATTTATACTAGCGAGAAACGTATTGAGTACACAATTCCGTTGTCTTAATTATTGCTTTGATTTGCTTTTCTTTTTGTATTTTTCTTTATTTTTCACCGACAAGATTTATACTTTTTGACTTTTCACGATTTATTTTAACGTTCATCTAATAATTGTCATTTGGCAGATACTAGTGCAATTATTACTCACCCTTTTCAGGTCTATAAATTCAGCATTTCATTTCTCTCTTCGACACATCCAGATTCACATCCAAATAAGAGAGAGAAAATAGAAGCAACATCACAACAGAGATTCAAGAGAATTTATGTTTTCTGTGGATCCAATTCTGGTAACAAACCAGAATTCATTGAGGCTGCGAAAGAATTGGGAAGAGTCATTGTGGAAAAGGACATGCACCTAGTATATGGCGGAGGCAATTTGGGATTGATGAGATGTATTTCGAAAGTCGTTCAGGACGGTGGCGGACATGTTTTGGGAGTCATTCCTAGACCTCTGGCGAAAGAACAATTGATCGGACCTACAAATGGTGATGAACGCATCTTGTCAGTTATGTCCAAACAAATCCAAGAAATGATTAATACATCAGATGCATTTATTGCATTGCCAGGAGGACTTGGAACATTTGAAGAATTGTTCACAGTAGCATCGTGGGCACATTTAAACATTCATCGGAAGTCTATTGGGTTACTAAACATCGAACATTTCTTCGATTTTCTTTTTGTTTTCCTCACGGAAGTAAAAAGGCATGAGTTCGTCACAAAATCAGTGGATGATATTTTCCTGACTGCTACTAAGGCAGAAGAACTAATCGACCAAATCCTTGCCTTTGAACCGAAACAGGACCCCATTCTGTCCACATTGAACTGGTCAAATGATGATCGTGATAAAAAACGTAGACTAGATATAGATTTTAATCGGTGAAAATTGTGTCAAATGTCTACTAACCAGGTACGATTCTCTAAACTCTTCAAAATTGGAGATATTGTTACATTTTGGTGAGAAGAGTAAGTGATTCGTATTTTATGTATTTGATTGTTGATAAATTCGTGCTTATTTATTTTTTTTTTTGCAGGAAAAATTAAATGAAATTTTACAGGACAAAGCGAACCAGTGCAAGCGAGATTAATTTCAAAATAAACACTTGACAAAATCACGAAGATACAAAGTTGATCCAGAAGAGACGGCCGAGTAAGGAGACACCTCTTGAGACACGTCTCCATGGATCTATCCGTCGCAAGATATGGTTTTGCCAAAAAAAATCTCGCATCGCGATGCACACAACACTCAGCGTCGCAACACCAGAAGAACCCTAACCCTAAAGAAGCGAGTGTTGCGACGCTAGGCCAATTTCAGCGTCGCGACGCTGACTCGAATGCAGAACAAAATCAGAGGTGCCGCATCTCTTCATTCACACTTCATCTTCTTCAACACAGCCTCACAACCACACATCCTTCACCTTCGACCACCGCCACCAAAGGCCGAGAAGAACCGAGAACCACCCAACCGAGCACACCAAGGCCATCACCAGAAACCGAATCACACAACAAAACTCTAAGAAGCCAAAACCATCTCCACTGTCGTGTCTCATTGAAAACACCCACACGGCCAGCCACCATCTTCGATAACCGAGAACCAAGTCGGCTGAACCAAGAAGCCAACCACTGAGACACTACCGTAAGATAAATCGCCAAATCCACTTCGCCGAGCCACCTTCACACCGAGAAACTGCCATTGCCGAGCCAAACCGTCTACCACAACCATAGCCGACAAACTCCATCACCAAAAGCAACACCGAGACATCACCGAACAAAGCCGATTCCAAACTCCACCACTTCACCGAGCCACACAAATCAGAGACACACCAACCACCACAAGCCATTTCACCAAACTGTCAGAAGCCGGCCGAACGATCAAGCACTCCACAGCCGTGAACCATCACTGCCGGTGAGCCAACCCGAAACCGACTTGAACCCACTACCGAAACCAAAAGACTTCAACCGAGACATTGCCAATCATTCACTACCACCACTGTCGTGTATCACTGCCAAGCCACCATCACCACCGCAAGCTAACTGCTGTGTCACAAAACCGACAACCCACTGCCACTACCGAAACCAGAAGCCTGCCAACCGAGACCACTACCGTAAGTTCAATTTATTGCCAAATTCATATTGAAAAACGGTAATAATTAGGTAATAATTCGATTTGGCAAATTGATAATTTGAATTTAATTTGGTAATTGGTGGATTGATTTGGTTATTGGGATTGATTGTGACTTGGAGAATTGGAGTTACGAAGTGTTGGATTGTGGATTGATTTGATTCGTAGTAATTGGGGGCGAAGTGCGGAGATGGATTGATTTAGAGTGTTTGCGGTGATTTTATGTTTTGTGTTGTTGCGGATTTGTGGAAAAACATGGGAGGTTCTGCCAAAATTTTCGAAAAATGACGAAAAGATCAAGGGGTTCAACATCTGCTCCATCTGATTTCGACAAGTCTAAGTTTGTTTCAGCAGCTACCGAGCAGCGCTATGAGCAGGGATTAACGAAGAAGGCCGGGATTATTGAGAGGGGATTTCAGATTACCTCTAGGATGTTTCCAGAGATTGATAGAATAATCGCCGACCGACATTGGGAAAAACTGTGTTCGCAACCTAAACCAGCGAGCATTTCATTGGTTAGAGAGTTTTATGCAAATATCGCTGAGCATGTGGATTTTCATACTAAGGTGAGGGGTAAGCAGATTGCATTTGACTCGGAGACAATCAACAAGTTTTATGGGATCCCTGAGATTGAGGTAGATGGGTATACTGAGATGAGGAGTGGGATTCAGATCGCGCAGCTGATGAGTACTTGTGTATCCCCAGTGCTACCTGGGAGATGAACAGCAGTGTGGATTACATGAAGATGAGTTCCAGATTTTTGAGGCCAGATGCGAGGGTTTGGTTCCATTTTATCACGAGATCGCTGATTCTAGGGACCCATATTACTTTCGTCACCAGGGAGAGGATGATTTTATTATACTACTTGATGAGAGGTATATCGATTGATGGTGGGGCTCTCATATCTTGACATATTGCTTGGGCTGCTACCCAAGCACTGGCTGGACTGTACTACCCATATCTGATCACTTCATTATGCACTCTGGGTATGGTACCAGTCGAGCCATAGGAGGAGCCGATGCAGCCAATGACAGCCCTGACTGGCAGATTGATCCAGCAGCTCAGATCAGAGAGACAGATACCCGCTGGACCAGCCTCATCAGCACATGTCGGACCATCTTCTTCAGTACCATCCTCTTCAGTACATGCAGCTGCACCTCAGCAGCCACCACCTCAGCCACACATATCAGCAGAGTCTCGTTCTGTATTAGATAGATTGGATCGATTGGAGAGGCGCCAGAATTTTCAAAACAATTATATCATGGCGATAGGACAGGCCTTGCAGCATATGGCGAGTGACCTGCACATCACTGTTCCTCAGTTTCCAGATCCACTGATCGATAGAGACAATGACGAGACGGACGCGTAAAACTTGGTACCATTGTTCATATCTTTTGTTTTTGTTTTGATCGCATCATGGACAATGCTTGATTTAGGTTTGGGGTGCGAAATTTTTGTTAAAAATTTCGGTTTAAAAATTTTTCAGTTTATGCAACAAAATTTCCGTTAAATTTTTTTCGTTTTTGCATGATTTTCGTAATTTTATTTCCGTATTTCGTTTAATTGTGCGTTTCCAAAATCGAAAATCCATAAAAATCAAAACTTTTAAAAAATCATAAAAAGTCCGATGATTTAATTGTTTGTTTTGGTTAAAAAGTTTTAGGAAAAGATAAATGCTAATTACACTTTTACCCCTAATTTGAATTTCTTATCTAGGTTAGACTCGTATGCACTATAAAATAGTATAATTAGTAGTTAGATAATAAGGAGTTAACAAAGTGACTAGTTAAAATAATCAGTGGTTAATGAATGACCGTTTGTCTGAGCATCTGTTTCTGGCTACAATTATTATTATGAGGGGTATGTAAAAAAAAAAGCATCTAAGATCCGGGTTAGGAGACTGAATTAATACACATAAGTGGGGAAATCAATTCATCTTTTCAATAGTATTGTGTGGAGTCACGACCCTAGATCTTTTGAGTCTTGTCTTTTATTTTCCTTAGTATTTTATTTTGTATTTTCTTTTGAGTCTTTAGTATTTTCTTTTGTTTATTTTCTTTTTTAAGCAAAATCCACATTCAACCAACCAAAGCAAACTTCATCTTCTCCCCTAATTAGATACTTGTAAATCAATAGATTCAACAATTAATAACAATAGTAGGAATTAAGTCCTCGTGGGATCGATATTTTTATACTACTTGAACGATATGTGCCCTTGCGTTATACGCGTGTGAATGCACCGGTCACAAATCTTCATTTCACAATATTCTGATCCATGTGACCTCGCTTGATCTATTATTCTCCATTATCATCCAGTTCCCGATACTATAACGTCAGTCCGGGAATCCTCTATAACAGTTTCGAAAATCTGGGATGTTACAGGCTTCAAAACGCTCACATCATTGATAAGTTCTCTTCGGCTAGTAATTCGCATTATGAAAATATTGCCAAACACTTTAGCTCATTGAATGAGTTGATGGCCAAATGTGTGAAATGGGGGACAACTCCACCATGGACTACACCTCCTCCTGCACCAAGCAGTCAGGAGGCTGGTCCAAGCAATTAGGACAAAAAGACATTACATGGAGATTTGTAATCAGGATGACGAGGGGAAAAACATTCAGGACGATTACCATGTGTTGCAGTTGATACCACGATCTAGCGGTTAGGCCGTAACTATTTACGGTCAGGTAATTATCACACACAACTCAGCAGTTAGATGCATGATCCAGCAGTTGCAAGAACTCAGTAGTTAGATGCATGATCTAGCAGTTGCACACATGAAACATGAGAGTTCATTGACCAGGAAAACCGAAACTGCCCAAGCAGTTAACAAAGACTCATTATAAAAGGCTCAAACATGGGAAGAAGAAAATGAAGAACAAATGAAAACTCATTATGAGTATTTTTTTTTATAACTTTGTAATCTGTAGACTGTAACTTGTGTGTTTGTGCCCCTTGGAGGCATTTTCACTTAATCGAAAACCAAATGTTGGGGCTTTGTCTTAGGAGGTTTTAACCTTACACACTATTTGACAAAAAATTACGCAAACAGTTTTTGGCGACCACAGTGAGAGTATTGGTGTAAGAAGTTGATCGGCGTAATCACACACGTATAACACAAGCGCACGTATCGTTCAAGTAGTATAAAAATATCGATCCCACAAGGACTTAATTCATACGGTTGTTGTTAATTATTGAATCTATTTATTTACAAGTATCTAATTATAGGGAGAAGGGAATGATTGCTTTTGGTTGGTTGAAAGTGAATTTGTTTAAATAAAATAAAATAAAGACACAAAATAAAATACTGAAGACAATAGAAGAAAAGACTCAAAGATCTAGGGTCGTGACTCCACACAATATTATTAAAAAGATGAATTGATTCTCTTACTTATGTGTACTAATTCAGTTTGCTAACCTGGAACACGAAAATATACAAAAGCCTCTTCCGATGGTTAGACGCAAATACCCAGTATAACCCAATTGAACCATATTCCTATGTCAACCACATTACCCTGGATTCATTAAGTTTAAGTTCCAATTGTGGCTACCCATGCCTGACAGGTATATTCCTATCCTGTAAGGAAATCTATTAAAGGGTTATCTATCCTCAAGGAAGATCGTGAGCTATTAAGTCTAAGGCTGAAACCTAAAATCCATATGTCTAGTTCATTTTAGATTTACCACATCAATCATGTTGGTGATCAGGCAACATGAAGCATTAAACTTAATACTCAATAAACAACCTAAAGAATTACCCATAAAAAGAAAAATCACTTATTAAGTATGGATATTGTGTTTTATCACTTCCCTAGAATAAAAATAAAATGATGGGGTTGGGGATCTACTTTTACTATTTCTAATTTAGAAATCTATCTTATTATAATATAGAATTTAACGGTGATAGCCAACCAGCCATGTAGGCGGTATTCCTTATTAAGTTAGATTTATATTAAGTCCAACCGGCCATAAAGGCAGTAATAGTATTTGAACATAAACCAGCCATATATGCAGTAATTATCTGTCACCTAAAGACCAGTCATATAGGCGGTATCTAATTATGCCAAATAAATAAAACCAGCCATTAAGGCAGTAATTCCTTTCAATGAATAATAAATTTATATTATAATTAATGGAGATTAATCTAAATTAAAATATTAAAAGCTTCACCCTTCCCCCAACGGAAATTTAACTACTGAACATAAAAAGAAAGGAGTAGAAGAAGAGAACTACTGCTACTGAAAATTAAAATACATAAATTAAATTACTAAAAATAAACACACAAGATGCAATCCTTAAATTCCTTACAAAAACATAAGTAAAGCGTGAGAATTACAAATGAAATGGCTTGATATTTATAGAAAAACCTAAAGGCTTCCACCAATTTCTCCACCGATTGCTCAACGAATTGCTCCACCAAACACTCCACCAAATATGCCACAAGACATGGCATCAAACATGACACCAAACATGGCATCAAACATGGCACCAAACATGCAAGCATGTTTGGTGGAAGTTTGATAATTTTTATTTTTTTATTTTATTAATTTTATTTTATATTAGTAAATGACTATAGTAGTTACACAAAATATACTGTATTGTTCATCAATTTCGGCCATTAAAACTTCAGAATTTGAAAATATTTTGACTTTCAAAGTTGTAGATCTTCGAGTCTTATTTAATCTGAAACTTGAATCAGCTCAATCGAACATCAGACGAAAATGTTATGGCCAAAATATGAAACTTGCGCAAAATTAGAAATTTTTACCGCACTTCGTGATGTGTATAGTAAAATTTCATGTTTGACCATTTTTCCTCTGAATTTCATTGTTTTAGCCCCGAGTTCATTCTATTAAGTCCTAATATTATTTTTATCTGTAAAATAAACAAAAACACATCAAAACGTTCATAAAACTCGAGAAAATATACAAAATATTAGGTTAAATGAGTGGGAAATAGTGATATAAATACCACTCATCACACCCCAAAACTTAACATTTTGCTAGTCCTCGAGCAAAATAGAAAATAAAATAACACAAAAATAAAATTAATTAAGCTACTTTCGTAGGGATCACGGTTGCATTTAGCGTATGCAACAAGCCTTTAAACCCTTAGGTGTCCCTAGTAGACGAGTTGTAGTCTCGTGAGGGCTTACAGCAACGATACTGACCGGTGCTTACACACGCGTATAACGTAAGCGCACGTATCGTTCAAGTAGTATAAAAAAGTATCGATCCTACGAGGACTTAAAACCTTAATTTATTAATTTAATGGGTCAAATGATTACTGGTATCTAATAGTTTGTTTGATATGATTAGGAAAAAGGTAATGATTCTAAATTTAAAAACATAAAGATAAAATTTTGCGAAAGTAGATGAAACAAAACCCAAATTTATGAAAACTATCCAGGGTTGTGATTTATTCCAATATTATTTAAAGATGAAGTAGTTATCCTATAATTGGGTAATATATTGATTTATTAACCTGGAACACTAATTTATGTAAAAGCCTCTTCCGATGGTCACTTACAAATACCCAGTATAACCTAATTGAACCACATTCATATGTCAACCACATTATCTGGATTCATTAAGATTAAGTTCCAATTATGGTTACCCCCGCCCAACTGGTATATTCCTATCCTGTAAGGAAATCTATTAAAGGGTTATCTATCCTCAAGGAATATCGTGGGCTATTGAGTCTAAGGTCTTAAACTTAAAATCCCTATATCTAGTTCATTTTAAGTTTACCTAATCAATTTTATTAATGACCAGTTAATAAAAAAACATTAACATTAAGACTCAATAAATAATCTTTACATTATCCAAACTATAGTCTAACCCCTTATAAAACCGTGATATTGAAATTCATCACAACCCTAGATAACTAACTTAGTTACGACACATAACTAGGGCTATTGAAAACTTAAAAGACATAAATTAAATGTTTAAAAGTAAATGCGATAAAGTAAAGGTGGAAAAGTAAATGAAAATAAACTGCCAAGATAAAAGGAATTACTTTTACTAATTACTAACTTAGATATCTCCCTTAATATAACATATTCACTTGTGAGATTAAAAACCAACCGGCCATATAGGCGGTAACCTGATTAAGTCAAATTAAGTCCGACCAGCCATAAAGACGGTAAAATTTGTCCATGAACCTGCCATATAGGCGGTAAGGGAATTTAAATAGTCAACCGACCAATATAGCGGTATCCTCATTAAGTCCAATTTTAAATAGTGAATATGTTATGTCTAAAGGAGATTAATCTAAGATAGTAATAGTAAAAGAATTACCTTTCACATTGGCAGAAGGAAGTTACCTCCTCATGGTTGAATAGTAAAACTGTAAAAAGTAAATAGTAAAAATAAATAACTATTACTATTCAAATAGTAAAAGTACTATTATTACAAAATGAAATTACTATTACTATTACAAAACTGTAAATAAAATAAACTAGATAGAAAACTCTCTATTTACATCAGAGAATTCAGAGAGGAATGTACATCTGAAACTGAAATCCGAAGCTCTATTTATAGGCACAAATAGGTGGCCAGTGTCGCGATGCTCAAGGCTTCAGCGTCGCGACGCTGGAACAGTAACACGTGTCACTCCCTGATTCGTCAGTCAAAATCTTATCCGGATAACTAAATTATTATGCTGATATCATTGATGATGTCATGATGACGTGACAGTGACGTGGCGACACGTGGCGATGGCAATTGTCAGCACCGTATGATTGCGACACGTGGCGCCACGTGGCACGATCTGATTGGTTGATGATGACGTAGCACTTTGACTTGGTCAACGACTGATGTGGATGCTGACGTGGCATGACACGTGGCAAAGTTGACTTGTTAACTTGATGACATGGTGACACGTGGCGATGGTGATTGTCGGCACCATAGGATGATGACACGTGGCACGGTGCATATTAGCAGATCGGCTCTGATGGTGACACGTGGCACAGTGCACGTTAGCAAAGTCAAACTTCTCAAATTGTTGACCGTTAACCGACGCATGTTAGCTTTGACGGCGAACGTTGAGCGTCGCGATGCTGAAGGCTTGAGCGTCGCGACGCCGGACCTTATTTTTGCCAATTTATCCGGTTTTGCTCCAAATCACCTCCAGAATGTCCTGAAACTTTATTTATCTACAAAATAACACAAAACACATCAAAATATTCACAAAACTC
This sequence comes from Zanthoxylum bungeanum, assembly GCA_019454045.1. Lineage (NCBI taxonomy): Eukaryota > Viridiplantae > Streptophyta > Magnoliopsida > Sapindales > Rutaceae > Zanthoxylum > Zanthoxylum bungeanum. The sequence continues at coordinate 49,415 of SKCR01035329.1, read as the reverse complement.
TAGAAACTATACAAAATATTAGGTTAAATGAGTGGGAAATAGTGATAGATTTACCACTCATCAGATACCCACAAACGTTTGATAAAAGTAAAAAGATAATATAACTAATGCACACAAAAGTAAAAAGACAAGAGAAAAGAAAATAAAGAAGTTAGTGACTAATCAGGTGAAACTTCTACTCCAAGTCAGTAGTTGTTTTATTTCTTTTTAAACTACTATATAAGTAAATTCTCCGATTATAATTACCATTCTTCATATACACAACCGACACAATATTAATCAACTCTTTTTTACCCACAACAGTCACAAGTGTAGTTAATAAAAGGGTAATACTTTTGTCCTAAAGTTTTATCAGAATTCACACATTTTTGTAGCAATGGAATAATTTTTCTGATTTTTTCTTTCTTTTTTTGATTTTATTTTTTTATTTATATACAATATCTTCCGTCTATGTAGCGAGCTTTGGGTCGGTGGTTCCAAAACCAGTTGGCTTTAGGGAACCAGGTGTTAAGACACCCATACAGACTTAATTACTCAGACTTCAGAGAGAGAGAGAGATATATATATATATATATATATATATTATATATATTGCAACATCTTCGATCCATGTAGCGAGCTTTGGGCCAGTGACTCCCAAACCAGTTGACTTTAGGACACTAGGTGTTAAAACACCCCTACGGACTTAATAACTCAAATCTCAGTTGTTTTTTTCCTCATTTTTTTCATTTTTTTTCTTTTTTTACTCCATTGCCATTTATAGATGCTTCCTCCAATTAAACCAGAGCACTTAATATTACAAACTTTTCAATTACAACTCATGTCTGTATGTTACTATGCATATTGATAATACCTGCCAACTGAGCATATGAAGATCCCTTTTAGTCCGTTTTATGGAGAATTCACAAATTAAATAATTTAAAAGGAAATAAACAAAAATTAACTTGTTTCGAAAATGGGTTGAAATACGTATCAGGAGTGGGAACTCATTACACAGCTATTTCTCACCAATTTCACATTTTTAGTCAAAATAAAAACACAAAAATGCAAAATATTTTTGTAATTTTTGAAAAAATTTCAATTTTTTTGTATTTTTCGAAAAAATTTGACTAAAAATAAAACAAAAAGAAAAAAAATGAGACATTGTCCCCAATGTCTAAAACAGTAGAAGAAGAGATTAGGAAATTGTACCTGGTTAGCTGGAAATTTATGAAAAACTGCCGATTAAGATCTATGTCCAATTTATGCTTCTTACCACGATCACTGTCTGGCCAGTCCAACTTGGAGAGAATAGGGTCGATTTTGGTTCAAAGGCTATGATTTGATCAATTAATTCATCGACATTTGTCGCAATCAGGAAAATATCTTATACTGATTTGGTGACGAACTCATGTCTCTTGGCTTCCACAAGGAAAACAAACAGAAAATCGAAAAAAAGCTCAATGTTAAGTAACCCAATGGGCTTCCGATGAATGTTTAAGTGTGCCCATGATGCTACTGTGAACATTTCTTCAAATATTCCAAGCCCTCCTCGTAATGCAATAAACGCATCCGCTGTATTGATCATTTCCTAGATTTGTTCGGACATACATGATACGATTCGTTCATCTCCATTCGTGGGTCCGATTAACTGTTCGTTCGCCAAAGGTCTTAGGATGATTCCCAAAACATGTCTGCCACCATCCTGAATGACTTTTGAAATACTTCCCATCATTCCAAGATTGCCACCGCCATGTGCATATTTTTCTCAGCCATGACTCGCCCCAATTCCCTTGCAGTCTCGATGAATTCTGGTTTATTACCAGAATTGGATCCACAGAAAACACAAATTCACTTGAATCACTGCTGTGAAGTTGCTTCCATTTTCTCTATTATATTTGGATGTGTATATGGATGTGTCTCAGAGAGAAATAACAAGCTGAATTTATAGAACCTGAAAATAGATGAGTAATAATTGCACTAGTATTTGCCAAATGATAATTATTAGATGAACGTTAAAATAAATCGTGAAAAGTCAAAAAGTATAAATCATGTAGGCGAAAATAAATAAAAGTACAAAAGAAAAGCAAATCAATCAATTATTAAGGTAATGGAATTGTGTACGCAATACGCCACTTGCTTAGTATAAATTCATTAGGATGCGTCTCAAGAATTAATTCCTTACTCAGCCATCTTTAATGATTTATCTTTCATCCTCGTGATTACAAGAATTCATCAGGTAACAGGAAACATTAAGCTTAAGACTCAATAAACAACCTAAAGAATTACCCATAAAAAGAAAAATCAATTATTAAGTATGGATATTGTTTTATCACTTCCCTAGAATAAAAATAAAATACCGGGGTTGGGGATCCACTTTTACTATTTCTAATTTAGAAATCTCTCTTATTATAATATAGAATTTAACGGCGATAGCCAACCAGCCATGTAGGCGGTATTTCTTATTAAGTCAGATTTATATTAAGTCTAACCGGCCATAAAGGCGGTAATAGTATTTGAACATAAACCATCCATATATGCGATAATTATCTGTCACCTAAAGACCAGCCATATAGGCGGTATCTAATTATGCCAAATAAATAAAATCAGCCATTAAGGCGGTAATTCCTTTTAATGAATAATAAATTTTATATTATAATTAATGGAGATTAATCTAAATTAAAATATTAAAAGCTTCACCATTCCCCCAGCGGAAATTTAACTACTGAACATAAAAAGAAATGAGTAGAAGAAGAGAACTACTGCTACTGAAAATTAAAATACATAAATTAAAATACTAAAAATAAACACACAAGATGCAATCCTTAAATTCCTTACAAAAACCTAAGTAAAGCATGAGAATTACAAATGAAATGGCTTGGTATTTATAGAAAAACCTAAAGGCTTCCACCAATTTCTCCACCGATTGCTCAACGAATTGCTCCACCAAACACTCCACCAAAACATGCCACAAGACATGGCATCAAACATGACACCAAACATGGCATCAAACATGGCACCAAACATGCAAGCATGTTTGGTGAAAGTTTGACAATTTTTATTTTTTTTATTTTATTTTATATTTAGTAAATGACTATAGTAGTTACACAAAATATACTGTATTGTTCGTCAATTTCGTCCATGAAAACTTCAAAATTCGAAAATATATTGACTTTCAAAATTGTAGATCGTCGAGTCTTCTTTAATCTGAAACTTGAATCCGCTCAATCGGACTTCGGACGAAAAAGTTATGGCCAAAATACGAAACTTGCGCAAAATTGGAAATTTTGACTGCACTTCGTGACATGTATAGTAAAATTTCGTTTTTGGCCATTTTTCTTCCGGATTTCATTATTTTAGCCCCGAGTTGATTCTATTAAGTCCTAATATTATTTTTTATCATCAAAATAAACAAAAACACATCAAAACGTTCATAAAAAATGAGAAACTATACAAAATATTAGGTTAAATGAGTGGGAAATAGTGATATAAATACCACTCATCAGAAGTGGAAATGCCCCTGAAAAGAAATACTTAGATTGGCTCGAGTATAGAGGAATGGGAACTGGAGCAAACCAACCATCCACACGTTCCAACTGTAGTAGGCCATTTCGAAGGTCTAGCAGAAGCAAGCTGATATGACACTATGCGAGAGTTCAGCCCTAACGCAGTTCGCGCCTTATTTGGAGAGTTCACCCAGGATGTTGTCGAACATGTTAGGCTTCAAAATGCTCACATCATAGATAAATTCACTTCGGCTAGTAATTCACATTATGAAAATATGGCCAAACACTTAAGCTCATTGAATGAGTTGATGGCCAAATGTGTGAAAGATGGGACATCTCCACCATGGACTACACCTCCTCATGCACCAAGCAGTCAGGAGGCAGGTCCAAGCAATGTTCCTCCACAATGGGTTACTGCCTCTACGATACCCAGAGGGGAATAAGTCCTGGAGGCAATGGCCCACTTGGGGCCAAATATAGTACAACATGAAGTGGTGTTGCCCTAAGGTCCCCCAAGGTTCACAAGGGCAAGGTCATGACTATGTCCCATTTGTGAGAGGACCACAACCACCACTTATAGTGATGTCATTCAATGACAGTGATATGTTGAGAGAACAGATGAACGAGATTCTTTATAATCAATTCGACTTATGGGTGAGGCCAATTCGACCGAGATATCAAAAGTTGTATCCAGATTGGATTGATGTAGAGTATCTGTGGCCTAGGAACTACAAAATACCAGTGTTTTCTCTATTTACAAAGTCTGGGGAAGTTTCTACCATAGAACACATATGGCGATTTACCATTCAGTGTGGGGAGACGAATGATTTCCATAAATTGTGATTGTTCCACGGCTCGTTATCCGAAGTAGTTTTTTCCTGGTATGTGAGCCTGCTGCCCAATTCGGTGGAAAGTTGGCACCAAATGGAATAGCTGTTTCATGCACAATTCTATAAGGCCGAATCTGAAGTGGCCTTGGCTGATTTGAAAAATCAGAGGCAGTTGCCAAAAGAGTGGGCCAAAGTTCTTAAAAAGGTTCAAAATAGCTTGAGGCTGATGCTACGTGCCTTTACCAGAAATGGAGTTCGTTAGAATCACTCAAAGCTGTCTCAGTTTCCATCTAAAAAAGAAATTTCAAGATCAAAAATTCTGGGACCTCCCCCAACTCACCACTAGTGTAGTACGATATAAACGGTTATTGAGGGAGGAAGAGCAAATGAAGAATTCTAGCAAGGGAAGCTATTATAGGAACACTAATTATGAAATAGGCGAAGTGGACATCGAATCAGCCGACTTATATTTGGCTGAATTAGTTAAAGGGAAGTTATACATCTGCAAGACGTAGGCTGAACCCCAGGCCAAAGTAGAGAATGACAAAAAAAGTAGGAATATCTCTTTTGAAATCTCGAAGGTCGATGCCATATTCGATCAATTATATAAAGATAAGCAAGTCAGGTTGAGTGACCGCCATAAATTGCCAAGTCCCGAACAAATCAGTGACAAAAAGTACTATAAGTGGCATAATGCATGGTCTTATTCAACTAACAATTGCCTTGTTTTTTAAAATATTTTGCAGGACGCCATAGAATCTGGACGAATAACATTCGACAAGAAGAGGGTAGTGGATGACAATCCATTTCCAAAGCTGTTGGAATTGAATATGATCAACTCGGACCTCACCAAAATGAATTTTCCAAAATTCAAGCTGGTTTCAGATGAAGATCGGGACTGTCATCGTCCTAGTGCTCTTGAAAGGATTGAAGCATCTCAAGAAAGAAGGATCCCGTAAAATTTATGTGTACGTTGTAAAAGCAACATATAGTGGATGAAAGAACTGGAAGATACCTGTGAGAGGCCAGTAAAGAAGGAGACAGTAGCATGGTAGCTAAGAAAATTTGCACCAAGATTTTATGGAGAACAGTCAAACTTCATCCAAAATATAATGACGTTTAGATCGAAAATTCATCAGCCCAACTTATGGCATTTGTACCATCGACCATATTCACATCATCTGCCAGGGAAGAACTATCATCCTGTAGAAGAAATGACAATGACACAATTGAGGTGACACCAAAGAAATTATGACCGTATGATGCGCCAGTAAGGTGAAGTAAGATTTGCCACCGACCATAGTCTTCCAATCAATACCCATGCGAGGAAAAAGCCAGATGCGAGTGTCAAGGATAGTGGTGGCAGAGAAGCGATCGATGAAGTTAGAAATCCCGCAGTAGGAACATTAAGAGATGATTTGGGGCGATCTCATTACCTCGCCCTATACGAAGAGCCCAAAGTAAAATAGGTTGTGACTGACCGGCGTAAACACACACGTATAACGCAAGCGCACGTATCGTTTAAGTAGTATAAAAATATCGATCCCACGAGGACTTAATTCATACTGTTGTTATTAATTGTTGATTCTATTTATTTACAAATATCTAATTCAGGGAGAAAGGTATTGATTGCTTAAATGATTTGATATTGTAGATTTACTAAATAAGTAAATAAATAAAAAGAGAAAAGAAAATACTAAGAAAAATAAAAGACTTAAAGATCTAGAGTTGTTAATCTTTCTAATATCAATTAAAAGATGAAGTAGTTAAATCATAGTTGAGTAAATTATTGAATTATTAATCTGGAACACTAAATCATGTAAAAGCCTCTTTCGAATGATCATTTACAAATACCTAGTATAATCTAATTGAACCATATGTCTATGTCAATTAAATTACCTAGATTCATTAAGGTTAAGTTCTAATTATGACTACCCCCGCCCAACAGGTATATGTCTATCCTATAAGGAAATTTATTAAAGAGTTATTTATCCTTAAGGAAGATCGTGGGTTGTTGAGACTAAGGTCTTTAAACTTAAAATCCCTATTTCTAGTTCATTTTAAGTTTACCTAATCAATTTTATTAGTGATCAGTTAATAAAAAACATTAAGATTATGACTCAACAAATAACTCTTAAAATACCCAAACTATAATCTAACCCTTTTTAAATCCGGTGATATTAGATTTAATCACAACCCTAGATATTTAACTTAGTTACTATACATAACTAAAACTAATAAAAACTTTAAATACAAAATAAATAAATGAAATGCTAAGGTAAAATGAAATAACTTCTACTATTTACTATTTAGATATCTCCCATAAAATAATAATATATTAACTTGTGATTTTTTAAACCAACCGTCCAGAATGGCGGTATCCTGATTAAGTCAAATTCAAATATACCAGTCATAAGGCGGAACAAAAATATAAACTTAAATCAACCGTCCAATGTGGCGGTATCCTCATTAAGTCAGGTTAATCAGATTAAACTGAATAACCAACCGCCCGGAATGGAGAAGTTACCCCCTCATGGATGGATATAATTACTACTACAAAACGTAACTAAAACTAAATAAAAGAAGAAAATATGAAGAACTCTTTATTATATATGAATTTCAGAGGATTTTGGTATATTTTGAAACTAAGAAATTGAACTCTATTTATAGGCGAAAAAATCTAATTTTTTTATTATTATTTTCTGATTTTTATTTATTTATTATTTTTTTTGGATCGCTGAATTTTCGACACGTGGCATGGTGTGCTAAAAAGACGGCTCGCTGAATTTTTGACACGTGGCAGACGCCCAAAATTACCAAAATATCATTTTTGCTGGGGACGCCCAAAATTACCAAAATGTCATTTTTGCCAAATTTCACAGTTTTGCTCCAAATCACCTCCTGAATGTCTTGAAATTTTATTTCGGTGTCGGGACGCCCAAAATTACCAAAATACCCTTTGTGTCGGGATGCCCAAAATTACCAAAATACCCTTTTTGCCAAATTTCACCAAATTTCACAATTTTGCTCCAAATCACTTCCAGAATATCCTGAAACTTTATTTATCTACAAAATAACACAAAACACATCAAAATATTCACAAAACTCAAGGAACTATACAAAATATTAAGTTAAATGAGTGGGAAATAGTGATAGTTTTACCACTCATCACACCCCCAAACCTAACATTTTGCTAGTCCTCCAGCAAAATAAAATAACATAATAAAATTTAACTAAGCCACTTTCGTAGGGATCACGATTGCATTTAACATATGCAACAAGACTTTAAACCCCTAGGTGTCCCTAGTAGACGAGTTGTAGTCTCGTGAAGGTTTACAGTAATGATACCCTCAAACATTTTATTAAAGTAAAAAGGAAGTGAAACTAATGCACACAAAAGCAAAAAGACAAGAGAAAAGAGAATAAAAAGTTAGTGACTATTTAGATGAAACTTCTACTTCAAGTTTACTAGTTGTTTTGTTTCATTCTAAATTACTGAATAAGTAGATTCTCCGATTATTTTTACCATTCTCCATATACACAGCTACCAAAGTATTATTTAACTCATTGTGTCCACAACAGTCATAAGTGCAGTTGATAAGAGAGTAATATTTTTGTTCTAAAGTTTTATCAAAATTTACATCTTTTGTAGTAATGGAATAAATTTTCTGATTTTTCTGATTTTTTGTTGATTGTTTTTTCTATTTTTTATTTATATATAATATCTTCCATCTATGTAGCGAGCTTTAGGTCGGTGGCTCCCAAACCAGATGGTTTTAGGGCACCAGGTGTTAAGACACCCCTACGGACTTAATTACTCAGACTTCTGATATATATACACATATATTTCTTTTTATTTTATCATTTTTGATCCATGTAACAAGCTTTGGGCCAATGACTCCAAACCAGTTGGTTTTAGGGCACTAGGTATTAAAATACCCTTACAGACTTAATAACTCGGATCTCATATGTTTTTTTTACTCCAATGCTTCTTAAGATGCTTCCTCTAATTAAACTATAGTACTGAATATTACAATCTTTTCAAATACGCCTTATGTCTGTATGTTACTATGTATGTTGATAATACTTGCTAACTAAGTATATGCAGATCCATTTTAGTCAGTTTTATGGAGAATTTACAAATAAATAATTCAAAAGGAAATAAACAAAAATTAACTTGTTTCGAAATAAGTTTGAAATACGTCTCAGGAGTGAGAATTTCTTACTCAGCTATTTCTTATTAATTTCATCTTTTTAGTCAACTTAAAAACAAAACATAAAGAAATAATTTTTTTACTGGCCATGGAGTGTGACTAACTGTCGAATGGACTTCCCGTTGTAGATTCCCCAGAGGGAGGGTGGAGCAAGGCTCACTTAAGTACCCAAGCCTCTTATCGCTTGGTGTCAGGAATAAACAACGAGTCCTCCAAACTAGTCTATCATAACAAGATTATCTAGGTGCCTTCACAACTTTTCCTTATAGAAAGGTAGTGAGTGAAGGAAGACAACAAACCTTGATCCATAACAATGTTGTTTCTCTTGAATGCAAAATATTTTTGTAATTTTTGAAAAATTTTCAATTTTTTTTGTATTTTTCGAAAAATTTTGAACTAAAAATAACACAAAGTATAAAGAAGATATTAATCAACTAATTATCACCCCCAAACCTAAATGAAACATTATTCCTAATGTCGTAAACAGTAAAAGAAGAGTTTAGAAGATAGTACTTGATTAGCTGAATTCCATGATCGCTGTCTTTCCATAAATACAACAAATTGCATGGGTTGCCTCCCTGCTAGCGCTAAATTTTTCGTCTTCAGCCATACGTAACTGAAATCCATCTGTCAAGGCGGTTTCAACGTCGTCTTGGATGTCCGATCATAGACAGTCCCATGAGCGTTGCTTTTGAAGGGTCTCTTCCAACGGTAAGGTGGTAAAAAAAATTTTGTCTTATTCAGTGCTTGTGCCACCTTTTTAACTTTTGTTGCTCCAGTAATTCCTGAAAAGAAAGAAAGAAAATCAGGAGGTCTTGTATGATGCTTGACTTGGAATGAAATTTCCATTCTGTCAAGTTTTTGAATAATATCTCTAAATTGTACTCCCCAAAACAGTGATGTTTCGCCTGAATTCACCGTATCTTTAATTTTGTCTGACAATTGCTCCTCTATTTGCTCTGCTTCTTGCTCCACCTTGTCTTCATAGATGTATTTTAGGATTTCCGCGTCCAATTCTTCATCTGTCATCTGTGAAATACATGCCTCATAATTATCAATGTGAGAATGTAAAGAAATGTCAGATTTTAGGTCTTCATCCTCTGATCTGTGTGAACTGATTGGCTTAGGTAGATCGTCTTCAAACATTAGTGCAAAACATTCTCCAAGATCTGCATTCTGAGGATGGAAAGTTTCATCCTTCCTTGTTGGTGGAGTCAGTACAAGAAACTCAGCTTCTTCATCCTCGTCAGAGTCAGAATAATAAAAATCAAATTGAGACTTTGTTAGTGCAGGCTCCTGAACTGATACCTCTGATTCTTGATACTGCTCAGCCTCGTCCTCTATTATGATGTCATGATGAATCTTAGGATATTCAAAGGCTTCTTCAGTATCATTTGAATTTGCTCCGTGAGATATGTGATTCAGGTTGTCTGTTAGTTGTCTAACTTGATCTGTCATCCTCTGTATAGACGCTGTTTGACTCTGTATTTGTATATCAAATTGAGCTTCTTGTTTCTTGAGCCAATCTTTTAGCATGTCATTCAACTGATCTTCATCTGATGGATCTGGTTCTTGATAAAGATCATAGATGGATATTGGAATAGATGGAAAATGTGATGATTCTTCATACCTTGAATAATTCCAATAATTTTGCCACTCTGAAAGGTAAAAACATTGATCACTCGAGTGGTTACCATCACAAATTACACATCTACCCATTTCATTCTGATGAGCAAATGTAGTATTGCTTAATTTTGACTTCCAGTGATAGTTATTGGGCTGGACAACAGGCTTCAGAAAACTAGACTGTTGCTCCTGGATTTGGGGTGTATCCTTTTCTAGTAAAGCTCGTAATGTTTCAAAATGTTCCATTTTTTTAATCACCTGAAAACAAAAGAAAGAAATAAAAAAAGTACAATAATAATAAAGAAAATTAGATATATGTAAATTAGATAGCTTCAAAATTAATAACTCAAGAAAAATAAGTCCCCGGCAACGGCGCCAAAAACTTGACCGGCGTAAACACACACGTATAACGCAAGCGCACGTATCGTTCAAGTAGTATAAAAATATCGATCCCACGATGACTTAATTCCTACTGTTGTTATTAATTATTGATTCTATTTATTTACAAATATCTAATCCAGGGAGAAAGGTATTGATTGCTTAAATGATTTGATTTTGTAGATTTACTAAATAAGTAAATAAATAAAAAGAGAAAAGAAAATACTAAGAAAAATAAAAGACTTAAAGATCTAGGGTTGTTAATCTTTCTAATATCAATTAAAAGATGAAGTAGTTAAATCATAATTGGGTAAATTATTGAATTATTAATCTGGAACACTAAATCATGTAAAAGCCTCTTTCAAATGATCATTTACAAATATCTAGTATAATCTAATTGAACCATAATCTAATTTAAACTTAAAATCCCTATGTCTAGTTCATTTTAAGTTTACCTAATCAATTTTATTAGTGATCAGTTAATAAAAATCATTAAGATTATGACTCAACAAATAACTCTTAAAATACCCAAACTATAATCTAACCCTTTTTAAATCCGGTGATATTAGATTTAATCACAACCCTAGATATTTAACTTAGTTACTATACATAACTAAAACTAATAAAAACTTTAAATACAAAATAAATAAATGAAATGCTAAGGTAAAAAGGAAATAACTTCTACTATTTACTATTTAGATATCTCCCATAAAATAATAATATATTAACTTGTGATTTTTAAACCAACCGTCCAGAATGGCGGTATCCTGATTAAGTCAAATTCAAATATACCAGCCATAAGGTGGAACAAAAATAAAACTTAAATCAATCGTCCAATGTGGCGGTATCCTCATTAAGTCAGGTTAATCAGATTAAACTGAATAACCAACCGTCCGGAATGGCGGTATCCTTTATTAATCTATTTTAAATAATCTATATATCATATTTTAAGGGAGATTAATCTAAAAAGCAATAGTAAAAGACTTACCTTATTACCTCAGCATGGAGAAGTTACCCCCTCATGGATGGATAGAATTACTACTACAAAACGTAACTAAAACTAAATAAAAGAAGAAAATATGAAGAACTCTTTATTATATATGAATTTCAGAGGATTTGGTACATTTTGAAACTAAGAAATTGAACTCTATTTATAGGCGAAAAAATCTAATTTTTTTATTATTATTTTCTGATTTTTATTTTTTTTTATTTTTTTTTATTTTTTTGGATCGTTGAATTTTCGACACGTGGCATGGTATGATAAAAAGACGGCTCGCTGAATTTTTGACACGTGGTAGATGCCCAAAATTACCAAAATATCCTTTTTGCTGGGGACGGCCAAAATTACCAAAATGTCATTTTTGTCAAATTTCACAGTTTTGCTCCAAATCACCTCCAGAATGTCTTGAAATTTTATTTCGGTGTCGGGAAGCCCAAAATTACCAAAATACCCTTTGTGTCGGGACGCCCAAAATTACCAAAATACCCTTTTTGCCAAATTTCACCAAATTTCACAGTTTTGCTCCAAATCACCTACAGAATGTCCTGAAACTTTATTTATCTACAAAATAACACAAAACACATCAAAATATTCACAAAACGCAAGAAACTATACAAAATATTAGGTTAAATGAGTGAAATAGTGATAGTTTTACCACTCATCAGTGACTAGAGTAGAAAAGCAGTAGATGTTCACTAGTAATGCCTCCCATGATACGCCGATCACGTTGCCAGCTTCTAGGTAGGACTTTGAGGAGAAGCCGCCTCAAGCAAATACAAGTGGTGAGCAAACGAATGAAGTAGGAATATCAGGGAAGGTGACGTTTCCAAAACCACCACAACAAATGACAAAGCATCTTCGGCCGTTATATGTGAAAACAAATACAAACAGAATACCCATCATTAAGGTGTTGATTGACAATGGAGCGGCCATCAACGCCATCCCAGCTAGTGTTGGATAATATGACCCATAGCGTCACTATTTGTACAGATCATGGTGTTGTTGTACAAATTAACTATGTGACAAGGAAATTGCACTCTCATCATTTGTGATTGGATCACATTGGATGTATAAATGAAGAGAGGTCCATATGATTAGTTCCTGGATTGAGAATGATATGAGACAGTATCAGTCCACGAAGGATTAATCATTAAATATCCCTAGTCGTAGTATTATCGAGAATGGACATCGATGATGTGGAATAGGCTAGTATTGCACTTGTGCGCGTTGTGAGGGCACAACTGCATAATTATCATATATTTAAGTATAGGATACTTATGAAAGTGCAGTAGGAGGTTGTGTTTCACCGATAGTACAGGAAACAGCTTCGCCCTGGATATACCCCTTGGAATCCCATTGGTATTATGACTATGTGTCTATGGGAGTCCGACATCAGGGTAGGTGTGTATGGTCTCAACCTGAGACTTGCATCGTTAATACTTGCGATAATCGGTAAACTTTGGTTTTGGTGGTCCATGGCTTTAACCGGCTCTGTGTACACCTCTTCTGGGTTTATCAGAGAATCGTAGTGTATTGGGTGTGATGTCAAGACGGAAGTATCACTCCAGTCATAGTGGAGATGATGTCACGCAGGATACGGTATTAGTGCTCTTGAGTGTTGCGCAACCAATCGAGATATTATGACAAGGTCATGTATATCCGATTATAGAGACTAGTTACCAGACATCCGACATGTGCTTCGTACGGGGCAGACACTTATCCAGCCCCGGGCCTAGCACGTGACTATCCGATACTGGGCCGATATACACAATACTTGGTATACTACACTTGATATAGATCCTTAGATATTCTTATATGAATATGACCGGAGAATTGGGTAGGCTTGGTGCTTTGCTAGAAGCCGACCTTGTCTCGTAAATTGGTAGAACGTAGTACTTGGTACATACGTGATTCGGATATTCCGACGACCGTATTTACTGCCAACATATCCGGGGATCTCATGGGTCGCTTCCCGATAATGCACCGATGATGCATAACTCGCACTCATAATTAATCTGGGATTATATAGAAGAGAGAGAAAAGTAATCTAGGATTAATTACGGAGATATGTTATCTAGGATAAAATATCGTCTAGAGAGAGAACGATTAATTCGGAATTAATCGATGAATTAATATATTCGATATATTAAACGAAATTAGATTTCAATGCGGAATTAAAATTAGATTTTAATTCGGGCGAATGAATTAATTTAGAATTAATTTGTTAGCGATGTGAATAGTGAATTCGCTAGGCGAAATCATTTAATTATGACGTAACGGAAAATTCACTAATTAGGAATTAGCGAACCCGTGAGCGCATTCGTATTTCGAATTCAAGTGCGGCAACGCAAGTCACATCAAGCGTCAAATCATTCGTCACATCAAGCGTCAAATCAAACGTCACTTTGAGTGATGTGATTGATTAATGTGATTGATTGATTGATTGATAGACACACATCAAGTCACTTTAATAAAGTGACAATGAATAGTGATGTGTGTTGTTGGAATAGTGCTTGGTGGTTGAGAAAGTAATTACCATTTATTTTATTTGATATTTTGAATGGTAAATGCTTAATATATTTTTAGAAAATATATAAACCTTTTTTGGTAAATGAATTACCAATTCAACCATAACACTTATCTTCCTTTTCTTCTCTCTTTCACACCCCCAAGGGGCAAAAATTTCTCTCTTCTACACAGCTCACTGCCGTGAGCTTCAAGGGAGGCAATGAGTGGTTTTTGTTGCAAAAACGCAAGTGCTAGCACACTTACGAGACTTGCGAAGGTGTTAGGGAAGTCCACCCATGAGGCGGGATCCGTTTCGACGAAGCTTGGAGCTTGACGAATGACCATTTTCACGCCTAAAACAGTGAACTCCTTCACTGCAGTTCACGCCTAAAACAGTGGGGATTTTGAAGTTTTGTTGCTTACCGCGTCTCTCAACCGATCAATGTGAGTATTCCGCTACCTCCGTTGATGTGTTCACACATGTGTTTCATAGCTTGTTTGATCTTGGGACCTAGAAACAAACCTAACAGCTAGGATGTTGGGACGATTAGCAAAGTCGGAGGATGATCTCATCCTACGGAGGTGGTGCTTACAAGTTTTAATGGAGGGGCAGCGACAGCCAAATAGGTTATCCCACTAGACTTAAAAGTGGAAAGCACTACTAAGATAATAGTAGTTTTCATTATAGACGGACCAACCACGTACAATATGCTCTTGTGATGAGATTAGATTTACGACAGCCGGTGTATTCCTTCATCCCTTCATCAATGTCTGGTTTTTTGGAATCAGAATGATGAAATAGAAGTAGTACACTTTGATAATAGGCCATTGGCAGCAGAGACAAATTGGCCGAATATTTCATGTATGAAGGAAATTACGGGCCAACTAAAGTACTGAACGAAGCAGGGGATACAACCATAGTGGCCCAAAATGAAGAGTTGTATACCGCAGATCTGTTAAATGACTTGTTCGCACAAACAAGGCCAACTATAGTAGTCTTCAGAGGGCCAACACATGGGCATGAAACTAACAATTCAAATATAGAAGAGAGAACAGAGTAAAGAAAAAGCCACACTTGCGGCCACTAAGGCCAGCTTAATGGCCTATGTAATGGAACGAAAAGGTGAAGCCAATACTCAGGCCACGATTTTGCCCTTGAGGGAGAAATTAGTAACACATTAGATGGGAGATAAAATAAGAGAAGCAT
Source organism: Zanthoxylum bungeanum (assembly GCA_019454045.1). Lineage (NCBI taxonomy): Eukaryota > Viridiplantae > Streptophyta > Magnoliopsida > Sapindales > Rutaceae > Zanthoxylum > Zanthoxylum bungeanum. The sequence goes on along the minus strand of SKCR01035329.1, from coordinate 34,167 downwards.
GCAGAATGGATTGTCTGATGCAAGAAAGTGACATAAACGAACGATCCAAAGAGGAAGAATAATACGCTTTGAATGGACGACACAAGGCAAACATTACAAGAGTGCAAGACGTTATGGACGAGGTAAACATGGGAAGTGAGGACAATAGACGCATCATTTACATCAGCAATGAGCTAGATGCCCAGGTACGCGAAAAACTAATCCATCTTTTACAAAAGTATAAAGATTGTTTTGCTTGGGACTACGATGAAATGCATGGTTTAGATAAAACTCTAGTAGAACATAGGTTCCCAATTATGCCAAATCAAAAACCATATAAGCAACCTCCCCGAAGGTTTGCACCCAATGTTATGTCTGACATTAAAAAAGAAGTCGAGCGTCTCTTGAAGGCGAAATTCATTAGAACGACCAGATATGTAGAATGCTTGTCAAATATCGTCCATGTCATGAAAAAGAATGGAAAGTTAAGAATATGTATAGATTTTAGGAATTTAAACTTGGCAATACCAAAAGACCAGTACCCTATGCTTACGGTAGATTCCCTAGTAGACTCCATAATAGGATATCAAGTGTATTCTTTTATGGATGGATACGCAGGATATACTAAATCTACATCACCGAAAATGACATCCATAAAATGACTTTCAGGTGCCTGGGGTCTTTAGGATGTTATGGGTGGGTGGTAATTCCATTCGGCCTAAAAACCAATGGGGCCACTTACCAACGGACCATGAATCTAATTTTCCATGACATGATCAGTAATTTTGTAGAGGTTTATGTGGACAACATAGTGGTTAAGTCTATGACCATGATCGACCATTTTAGCCACTTGGCAATGGCTTTTGAACGAATGAGAAAATTCAATTTAAAGTTAAATCTTGCCAAATATGCTTACTGGGTTTGTGTAAGGATTTTCTTGGGCTTTCTAGTCCACCAGCGAGGAATTGAGATTAATGCCAATAAATCTCGGGCAATTGCTGAAGCCAAGCCACCCAAAAACAAAAAAGAATTGCAAAGATTCCTAGGGTAAGTTAATTTTTTAAGAATGTTCATTTATAACTGTGCAGGAAAAACTAAATTTTTCTCGTCTCTGCTAAGGCTAAAGGAAAAGGACGAATTCCTCTGACTGAGGAACATCAAAAAGCCTCCGAGAACCTGAAGAATTATTTATCATAGTCGCTGGTGATGGTACCCAATGTGCCAGGACGACCAATGAAGCTTTACATATCCACTAAAGAGCAATCCATAGCTGGAATGATCACACAGGATGACAATACGGATGTCGAAAGAGCCATTTATTATATCAGCAGACAGTTGTTGAAATATGAATGTAATTATTCTCCGATGGAGAAGTTGATTTTGGCTTTGTATTTCACATGTGGCCGAATACTGTGTATTTAATTACAAAAATCAATATAGTGAAGTACATATTTTCTCGCCCCATTTTGCATCAAAAAGTTGGGTTTTGGTATTTATCATTGTCAGAATTTGACACAAGACATGAACCCCAAAAGGCCGTAAAAAATCTGGCACATGTGGATTTCTTAGCTGATCATCTGCGTTTAAGCACCACTAAAGAAATGGAAATGGAAATAGAAAATGCAGTTTAAAGCCATGGATGATGTATTTCGATAAATCTAGCACATCAAAAGGAGCAGGAATAGGAATTGTCTTGGTCAGTCCGTAGGGAGAGTCATTCCGTTTCATAATCAAGTTAGACGAATATTGTACTAACAATTAGGCCAAATATGAGGCTTTAATATTTAGTTTAGAGATTCTCCTTGATATAAGAGTAAAACATGTGTCTGTTAGGGGGGATTCGCAACTAGTGATCCAACAAGTGATGGAGGTCTTTAAGTGCCAGAGTCCGTCAGTCATGGCACTGTCAGATATAGCCAAGGAGCTGCTAGACCAATTTGACTTCGTAGAGTTAAAATACATCCCAAGGGCAAAGAATGAGGTGGCCAATGACTTGGCACAAGCAACCTCAGGGTATAAACAGACAAGCATAGATGGCGTATATAGGATAGAGGAATCCAAACCAGTCCTGGTAAGGCGAAAGAATGAAATGGACGTCATGGCAACTGGAATCAAAAATCAAAATGAGGATGATTGGAGAAAATAGATCAAAGAATTCCTGAAGCAACCAGAAAATGGGAATGATCGAAAGCTAAAACTTAAAGCTTTGAATTATGTGGTTTCAGGGGATGTATTATACAAAAAATGCCAAGATGTTTTGTTATTAAAATGTGTAGGGCTATCAGAATCCAAGACTATCATAGCCAAAATACATGAAGGGGTCTGTAGGGGCTCACTAGGCCAGAATAAAGATAAGATGGTTGATCATAAGGAGCAGATATTATTGGCTGAAAATAGGAGAATTATACGTATTGTATGCTAAGGGATGCGTTGCTTGTCATAAGCATGGGCATATTCAAAGAGCACCAGCAACCGAAGTGGTCCCTATTATTAAGCCGTGGCCATTTATGGGATGTGCGATTGATTTGAAAGGGAAAATCTATCTAGCATCTAGCGAAAGATATACTTTCATCATCGTCATCACAAACTTATTCACCAAATCAGTGGAAGCAATTCCGGTAATAGAGATTTCTCAAGAGCAAATTATCAAGTTCATAAAAGAGTATATTATCCATCGATTCAATATCCCTCGGACATTGATGGTGGATCACGGTACCTCTCTGAACGGCGAAAAGGTTAAGAGCTTCTTGACCGAATATGGCATCCAGCTAGTAAACATTACTCCATACTACCCCCAGTCAAATGGTCAAGCAGAATCATCCAACAAAACCCTCAAATGACTGATCCAAAATATGATAATTGATAATGCAAGGCAATGAGACGAATGCTTAAGTCAAGCTCTATGGGCTTATAGGAAGTCACATCGAACGAGTACCTCGGTCACACTATTCTAACTAATATATGGACAAGAGGCCGTATTACCAGTTGAAGTCAATATTAAATCCACTAGGGTGGTGTTGCAAAAAGAATTGACAAGGGAAGATTACAGTGAAGCAATGATCCAAAATTTATTAGAATTGGACGATGTCAAGTGCGATGTCATCAATCATTTGAAAGCACAGAAGACAAAGATGGCCAAGTGATATAATTAGAGGGTCGTGGCCAAATCATTCAGAAAAGGTGAGTTAGTATAGAAAACTATACTGCCACTAGGTACTAATGGCAAGTGGTCGCCTAATTGGGAAGGCCCATTCGAGGTGGAAAATGTGTTGCCAAACGGGGCTTATTATTTGAAAATTTTGAATGGAGAAATGCATGTCAGAGCGATAAACAACAAATACTTAAAAAAAATACATGCATTCGTTATGGGAACATGAGAAGTTAACGTTCTCCGGGTAAAGAATGAAGATGAAACGAAACATACAAAAGGTAAATAAATAATGTAATTTTATTAATAAAGGATAACAGTGTCCCAAAAGTTACAAGTGAAGGACGAATGTAACGACCTAACAATGCATGAAAACATAATTATCTAGTAGCGAAAGGCCGTTCAAAGTCCCCATATGAGTCCTTCATGATCGAGAACATCTCCCTCAATAGATGCCATTCTTTTTGCAAATCTATGTCATCCACCACCAAATCGCTCAAACTCTTCTCAAAATCAACTTAGGCTAAGTCTTTATATTTGGCTAGGAAAGCATTCACCTCTGTTATTTGAGAAGAAATAGTTTTTCTCTTGGCTTTTCTCCTCATGTGAATCTCCTCGATGAGACACTGAATACCTTGCAAATGTCATTCTAAGTCCAATAGTATTGACTCTTTAATCATCATGTCATCCGCAGTTTCCCACATAATTTGACGGAAAATGTCAAGGGAATCATGTAGCCTTTCTTTTTTGGACATAGAAGAACGAAGCCAACCTTTTGACTGTGTATATTTTGATAGTGAAAGAGAAGGGTTGTAACCTCGTTCTACAGATCTTGAAGGAAAAGCCGGTCTTTCACTCATATAGGCAAGACATGAAGGCCCAACAGTCGGCCTAACTCATAGGAGATCTTATCTAGTTTAAGCATGTTCTCTAGCATTGTGGCGAGCCCGATCTCCAGAGTAGTGTAGGCATTGCATTTTTTTGCATAACACCCGATGAGGAGTCTTATATGGAGGCAACTCCCTCTTAAGTCATGAAAGCCGCGGGAAAAGAATGTTGGAAGGGTAAAGTTGGAAAATACAATTCTTGATGGATTTCTCCGAGTTATTCCGCTTCGGTTGCTTGTTATATCTCCGTTTCTAAGCCTATCTTAGGTCCAACACTCCCCTAGACCGCCTACCTAACCCAAAACCGAGCCCAAGTACCCAGGTCAAACCTAGTCAAAACCGAACCCATACCTACAGGTCATGATTCACGCCCATTGCACCTTTTATTTAGGTAATTGCACATTTATCACGTGCTAAAATCTTGTTAAATCCTTACCTAAATAAAAGAGATCAAATCCAATCCCAAATCTTAAATAGGAGGTCTATTCCTTATTAAAAACCAATTAGGAGATTCTCTCCTATTCAAATTAGGAAAGTCCTCTCCCTTTGACTATAAAAGAGACCCTTGCCCACAAAGAAAGGGGACAGAAAAAGAAAAAAAAGAGGAATGAGGGAGGAGAGGAGCACATACACATTCCAAAAGTAACTGGTGAAACCTTCTTTTCACGTCCAAAGCCTCTCCAAGAACCCTCATTGCCGCATCCACCACTCCCCTCACCAAGACAACCCACGTCCGACCTCTTTCTTTGGCCCTCCTTAGCCGACTTTCAGCCGCCATTCACTGCCCTAGAACATCCTAAAATAAACCTTATTTCCATACCTGAAGTACCGAAGTCATCCAAAACCATCCATAAATCATCCAAAGCCGACCGCAAACACTCAAAACACCCGACCTGAGACGCTGCGACCAAACGGCGGCGAAGCGGAGATAAAACAGCAGCCCTAGCATCAAAACAACAAGGAGAAACAGTGAGCAAAACAATTCGAAAAGGGATTGGATCATTCGCCCTTCCAACGGACTTGGAACGTGCTTCCAAAGATTGACCAAAGAGGTTAGACCTGAGGGTACCTTCCACTTATCTCCTTTATTCTTTATTGTGTTCTACTTTAATATATAATTGCATGAGAGTCGTTCGAGGTATGATTTGATTATTGGATGGGCGGGACATGTGTTCCCTTTTGTGGTATATAGGATGGAAACCCGGACGTAAATTCCGTAGCCGAATCCAAATGGACGGTAGTGCGGTCTGCACTCGGGATACAATGCCACGTACCCCTTAAGATACACATATCTCGTCTCATCCAAACTTGCATATGAGCATGTGATAATTCCTAGGTCGTTTTATTTATCAATTTTCAGCATGATTTGGTTTAGTTTGTTATTTATTTGTTAAAACATGTTTAGGTTGTCCTTCATGCATGTTATTAGATTATGATGTGGTCGGGTAATGATTTATAATGGTTCTATATGCTCGTTGCGTTACATTACGTGGAGTTATTTGGGATGAAAGCATGATTAAATCTGAATACCCCGTGAGCATGATTATTGAGTAGACTTGGTCGGTTTATCGCACAAATTATATCATCACAAAAGACATAAGTAAGGGACCATTCCGAACCCAACGGTTTGAGGTCTTCCCTTGCGAGGGGTGAGTGCGGCCTTAAATATTTGTCCCGGTTCACACCGGGTGGCGACTCCATGTTATTTTGCACTTCCCGACCAGGCTGCGAGCCCGGAACAGCGTCGTCAAGTTCTGTGTCCTACAAGTAGTAAGAGAAGCATATTGCCTAATAACCTCCCGAAGAGCTTCCAAGTTTGTAGTAGCTTGGGCCGAAGATGGAGAGGGCTGAGATGGAGTAGAAGCTAGCCGATCAAGATCATCCAGAATATCCTGGACCGATTGCATTAACAGATCAGGCCCCTATATAGAAAAAAAAAGAATTAGCAAACGAATCAAAAGAATGATAAAATAAAGAAGAAATGGGGAATGACTTACATCTTCGGGCCTCTGAGTGGAACTGGATGGTTCATTGGTAGTTGCCATAGGGACCTCAAGTGGCAATTCAGGTTCTCCTATAGGAGATTGGGTGGGGAACAGGAGATGTCGCCCGAAGAGATGATGACGAAAGAGCCGAGAATGACGGCCGTTTAGGAGCAAATTATTAATGCACCGAAGGAACATGAGATGTCGTCTAAAGAAGAGAGGGCAAAGAAGCCGAGGATGATGGTCATTCATGATCAGATGGTTGTTGTACCAAATGAATGAGAGATGTCGCCCGAAGAGGAGAAGGAAGAGGAGCTGAGGATGATGGTCGTTCATGAGCCAAAGGTTGTTGCATTGAAAGGACATGGGACACTACCCGAGGAGGTGATGATTGTCGAGGCATGGATGCTAGCTAGGCCTCTGTGGAAGAATCAAAATCGGAAGAGTCAGAAACATAAATAACTTTCATCTCTTCATAAATGTGACGAGTTACATCGCCTTTATACAGAGACCGAACCTCCTTTAATAGCTCCAATTTGGCAAGACTAAATAGGCCATCTATATCCTTATAACTCCCCCTAAACCCCGCAGCAGCCCATCTGCGTACTTAAGGATAAATCCATTTGAGATGACGCCAAAGAGGCCTGTTATTCGGCCAAATAGGCTCATTCTCTGGCGAATAGGCTCGTCATTATAGAAAATGACTTTCCTTAGCGCGGCGGAAGTTACTTGTGGTGGTATCGGGTCCGGTATGGATCATCAAAATTTTCTTTGCCTTCTCTAATTGTTGTAGTAGCAAAGATCAATACTTTGGTGTCCAATACTTAGATCAACCACTCGATCTTCCAAACTGTGACTCGAAACCAACAAATCGAAGTGTGGGCTTTCCTCAAAAAGATTAAACCTCTAAACTATTTAGAGATTTAAGATGTCACAGTGGTGTTTGGCTTTAGGAATTTCACAACACTTGTGAATGCTAGAACTCTCTCTATTTTCTCTCAAATCTTTTCTCACAATAATTGTGTGAATGAATGCAAATTGTTAACCTTAGGAAGTGAGAGAAATGGTAGAGATTATATTCTCTTACACAAGCCAACTAACATTGTCATTAAGCATCTAATGCTTTCATGCAATGGCCAACACAAAAATGTGAATGCCATACCAAAGCATAAGAAATGTTAAGCTAAAGACAATGGCTTTGTCATTAAGCATTAAATGCTTTCTTTCAATGGCAAACATACAAATGTGGAGGTCATACCAAAGCATAAAATGCATTAGCTAATGACAAAACTATTAGGTGTTTCCAAGCCACATAATAGATATAGCCACATAGTAGATATAATTGTTTGGATTCATGGTAAGCCATATGATTTTGTCTCCAATGGTAAATAAAAATCAATATATTAATAATGATTTATTTACCTTCAATTATGTTGTAGTAATTATCTCATAATTATTACTAACTTGATTATCTCATAATCAAAAAATTCTAAAAAGCATTAAGTTAAACTAATTTAATATAGTTTTCATTTGTGAGAATAAATATTATTAAACTCATTAATAATATATAAATAAATATAATATGAGCATATAATTAGACAATCTAATTATATTAGGTTTGCTACAGTTAATCGAGCTAGCACGGGGACCAAATGGACCTACGGTTCCGAGCTCCAATAATTCTGAAATATTAATTAAACTCTTTAATTAAATAATACGAATTATTAACTCCATGTTATTCCACTAAAAACTCAAAGTTGAACTCCCGTTATCGTAGAAGGATTAAATAAACCAAATATTTTCAGTGTCTATCGATATAGTCATTACATATGATATAGCCGTTCACGAATATCTTATAAATAAAGCCGGGTCATAAGTCCGTTAAAACCCTCTAAATATTTTGTCTCTTAAGCACCAATGATTCTATAATGAACAATTAATTCACAACATTTATGAATATAAAACTTTCTATTCGCAATAGAAAAGTTGAGCACTCAAATTATTCAAGTCCCGAATAAACTCTTAAAAGAGATATTCATCTGCTTCTCGTAAGAATGAGTGAATTCCATATTTATGTAAAACGTTCTCAGCTTCACACCAAACCATATCCTCAAAATACGTAGTTATTGGCCGATAATGCAACACCAGCCTCACCATAGTAAATCAAAGAACATAGCCTGTCATGCAGGAGTTTGTAGTACACTCAGGATTAAGATCGAATCCAAATATGACCATCTATTAGATAAAATGAATTTCTTCAGTTTAACAGATATTAAAAGATATTCATATTTATCTGAGTCTTGTCCTATATGATCTCATCATACAAGGTGCTTACATTCCCATGTCACTACATGAACGATCTCGGATCAAGGTCGTTATATAAGTATAGAATGGACTGCAACTATAAATAAACCACAAACAAAGTACCATTTTTGTTTGCTCTCTATGGACTATTTGGATTATTAACTTCAAACTTAAATCCTCTCATGCATCAAACATACATTAAGTCTAAAGGTACAAGAGTAATCGAGGTAAACAAGACAATTGAAAAATATGTGATATAAATCAAACAACTTTGATAAAATGAATAATGAATTTATTATTATTATTATAATAATCAATTTCGTTTACAATACATGAAGCTTTAGGACATAAATTCCAACAGTCATCTGGGTCATGCACATTAGAGATAAAATCGTCCAACTGGTGATATTCAAAAATAGTGCGAGAAAGGAGGGAAGTTAGCCCAAATTGGGTGAACAAGAGGCCTGCACGAGGATACAACCGTGTTGATTCAATAGAACCGAAGACTAGAAAATATGCTCTAAGCCTAAGCTGGACGAGCTAAAGAGGGCTGAAGGCGATCGACGAAACCCCAGACCGAAGTTGTTTTTGGAGAACGGCTAAGCCTCAGTCAGTAGCGTCTAACAAAAAGAGGCTAAGTCCAAATGACGGCCGTTGGCAAGATCTGACGAAATAAGGAGATAAACCGTCTGTGTTTCTGACTAGGCGCGTAAATTAAGTTTTTACGAAGCCAATAGTGAATGAAAGCGGTGCGTTCTATCACCGAAATCGGACCGACAGACTCAGAGAATGCATGAAAAAAAGAAGAATAAGAAGAGAATGATGAATCGTCCATTGAAAGAGGAGGGAAACAAAAGGTAGTGCAAGCCAAAATGGTCGCGCCCAAAGGGGCTAATCTAGTCAATGCACTGATGTCACGAACGATGACAGTGAAATGACCAGAAGGAAAGAGAAAGATGTTATAATTAGAAGACCAAAAGAGAAACAAAGTGGGGAGCAGATTTCGATCGAAAGGAGGCAGGGTCAGAGAGAGCTCTATGAGAGGGTCTCTGCATGCAACTTCATCCGTTTGAACCAAGTCTCAAACGAAGAGTCAGGTTTTGGCCAAGTACGAATAAGATTGGACTGGGCAAGAAGAGACACATTCAGGGCCGAAAAAAGAAGTTTAGAAATAGAATGGAATATTTGAGCCAATGGGGCCATGGCAATGGCGATGTCATCAATAAAAATTGGGCCCAGAGAGCACTGGCCATAGTTTTCATCAAGGGTGTGGACGCCAAAGACACCCACGAAGAGTCATCTAATGCCGCTTTGTAATCACTAAAATGGAGGTGGCCTTTTTGGAAAGAGAAGAAGATGACGCCATTAGCAAAGAAAATTGAGGGGATGAGAAAAGAAAATTTTTACAAGAAAGGAAGTGGAAAGTAAAGTGATGACGAGAACAAGCCAAGCCCTTATATAACAAAGGTGAAAAGTTTGCCCTAGGACATGTGTCATGGCCTAATTCGGGGAAAGAAAAAGTGCAGGAAACCAAAAGAACGACGTTTGACATGATTTAACATTGGAGTGATGCGAAAAACGATACATTAATTGGTGCCATAATAACCTTTCGATAAGACATGTTGAGAAGGTCGCTCATTTATTGAGGAAATGATGGATTCACATAGGAAAATGTAAAGGACGACCCTCAATACACGCAATTGATAATGAGAGATAGGGCGAAGACCAGCAGGCCAAAACCAAATATACGGCCAATAGATACCGCCCTAAATTTACCCAAGTTAAGAAATTCACCTCGATTTCATTTTCTAAATCAATCAAGGCGAATCTGGGGGACAATTATTGATGAAGAAAATCACCCTAGGATGATAGAGTCAATGAGGGGAGAAAAGAAAGGACATGTAAATGGACGAAAAGCAATTTGGACAAACAGGCATTACAGGGTGATTTGCAATCAAGACGACGAGGGGAAAAACAGTCAGGACGATTACCATGCGTTGCAGTTGATCTCACGATCTAGCAGTTAGGTCGTAACTATCCACGGTCTGGCAGTTATCACGCACAACTCAGCAATTAGATGCATGATCCAGCAGTTTCAAGAAATCAACAGTTAGATACATGATCCAGCAGTTGCAAACATGAAACGTGAGAGTTTGTGGACTAGGAAAAACGAAACCGCCCAAGCAGTTAACAAAGACTCACTATAAAAGGCTCGAACATGGGACGAAGAAAAGGAAGAACAAATGAAGACTCATTATGAACATTTTATTTTTATAACTTTGTAATTCGTAGACTGTAACTTGTGTGCTTGTGCCCCTTGGAGATTTAGTCACTTAATCAAACATCCCTTGTTGGGACTTTGTCTTAGAAGGTTTGAACCTTACACGTTATTTGATAAAAAATTACGCAAACAGCTTATAATCAAATTGACCAACTATTGATAATGAATTCTCAGCCTCTTTATATACTAGGTTTAATTCAACCGTGACACTAACTCATGACTTCAACCACGTGAATCTGCTATCATTGCACAAGCTCTTTTTCCCAAACACTCTGTCAATAGTAGCAATAATCTGATCTTCATTAAACAGCCCGACCATTCTTGGTGACTGCCACACGCTTTGCCACAGTGCTAATCTATCCACCCTTATGCGATAGCGTATGCCAGAAGATAGGCAGGTAGCCTGCTCTTGTCACATCAGACATTTTGGAAAGTACAAGTCCCCATACAGGGCTTATGTCACATGGACTTGATCAAAATGTTATTACCCTGACCTACCTCATCGGGTTAGCGAACTCAGGCAACTGATGCTCTGCTTTATTGAACTACCGGGTCGGGGTCAGTGCTTGACCTTCACTTCCTCATTTTCTCATAACATCTTCTCACTTTAGGTCTGTCGTCATGTGAGAACCAATTCTAATTTCCTCGTCAAGTCGGATTCTCTTGCCTTTGGGTCTGGGCCCATAAGTTTGGGAAATGAGAATCCATTCTTCATAATTTAGGAATCATCGGACCCAAAAATCACCATCAACACCATATATTTAATATTTCAAATCAACAAGGCTTATGAGCTGGAGTGTGGAAATCGTTGGATGCTTTCTGTGGAAGGTTGTATGCAGATTTATGGGTGCCTCTTGACCTGGACTGTGAGAGCTGGATTGAGGAAATCGTTGGCTGCCTTTGCCCCATTACAAATGATTTTGTATCTTTGCGGTGTGAATCACTGTTGATACACTTCACTGATGGATTTTGACTAAGAGAAAATGTGTTTTTTTTTTTAATTTGGGAATTTTCACAAGGTTGTCAGGAGGAAGTGAGGAATTAACGTGTTTTTTTGGTGTAGGTATGTGTGTGTATATATATATGTTTGATGTATACTTAAGGAGTCATGCAGTAATAATTTGTTAATTTTACAAGTTAGTAACATATTTGAAAAATCAATAGGGCTTCAGAAAAGACTTTGAAGACAGCGGATCACCCCAATTACAGTCAAGATTGTCATAAGGTCGTTGTATAGTCATGAGTCAAAGTTATGAGTTCACACAACCCTAATTGTTTTTAGATTGCATTATGTATTATAGTATATACGCTCTAAGCACGTTATTGTATAGTTATATGTTGACTTACAAACCCAATGCCATTTTGCATATTAGGTTAAGTTTGGTTGCATTTAATTGTATTTATAAGTCTTTGTGAGTTGCTAGATTTTAATCTAGGTTGCATGATATTTAGCATACATCACGTTGAAATTTTAGCAGCATTAGAGGCTTATAAAAATAGGTTATTTTTATGCATTACAGTTAATTGTTCGAATAGAATTTACCCCTTATACTCTAACAAAAAATGATCGTGAACAAGTAATTATTAAAAAAAAAAAATGAGTCCAACAGGATAAGGGATCTATTTCATACGAATGTTCAAACTATTCTTTTCCTGATAAAAGATAATAATTAGGGATCTCTAAGTTATTTCTCAAATAGAAACACTGGAAGCAGACAAGGGTGTCAAACAAATTTCTAATTGATTATAATTTCGCGTCTTCCGTCCGAGTAAAAAAAAAACTCTGAAACCCAATCCTTCTGTTTCCTGGCAACAATTGAACTTCTGGGCATCCCAAAATGGCTGCAAAGTCACAGATTGTTACGGGATTCAGCATGCCCATGATGACATCAGCGTCTTCTTCTTCCTCTAGCTCTAGCAACAGTCTCTGCATGGTCAAGAAACCCCTTACGACGTCGTTTTTTAATGGCGGTGGTACTTTTTTTTTTAATTACCCTCTGGGGTTATTTTTATTCTCAATTTTTTGGGTAATTTTTTCTGTTTTGTTTTTCGTCTTCTTTGTTCTGGCTTTGTTGGTTGCTGAGAAAATGAAAGAAAATAAAATTTTAAATAATTATGGCGGTTAATGTAGTAGCTCAATGAGTTTTATTCATAAAAAAAATGTTTTCAAATTTTTGGGTCTCAATAAAATTTTTATATTCATTTTTTGTTGCGTTTTGGTCAATGTGATTGCTGGGTGTGCTTGTTATTAGTATAATTAATTTCAAATTCAGTGTTAATATGTAGCTATATTTTTGTGATTACTATTGAAACTGAAAATAACCCAAGTAAAGATCAAACCTTTTGTTGTATATTGAGTGATTGGGTTTTCAAGAAGAGACATTGAATTGGTGAAATGATAAAAAGATTTGCATTACCAAGAGTAGTTGGCAAGGCGTGGATAAAAAGTGTTGCTCTTGCTCTGTAATTATTTTTCGTTGAGTTGGTATAACATGCAAGGGGTGTGGAGAAGGAGATAAAGATAAGAGTTGAGTCAGATTCTGCTCTGTTTTGTTTAATGCATTTGTATTCTCTCATGGACATATTAATTATGGTGGAACCTTATTATTTGTTTAAATTACAATGGAACTTTATTTGGAATTGGTTATTTTGTGAGTAATATAGTTAATGAAATTATGACAGTATATGGTATGCCATTGAAGTTTTGATAACTTTTTCATACTCATTCCGTATTCTGGTGATGTTCCTTTTGCTTATAGTGGGAGCTCTAAAAGTTACAAGGTTAAGAATTGCTCATTCCAGCCGATCCCATTGTTTTAGGCAAGGTGGAGGAGCACTTAATACACAAATGAACCTTTTTGATAGATTTGCGAGAGTTATAAAGGTAGGGGTTTCGATAATTATTGATTTCCATATATAAATCATATCTTGGTTCTAAATAAAAGTATAAAACCAAATTGATGCTATTTATTACTACTTTTGTTTCCTTACACGTGTGATGTGACTTTTCCCTAACTGCAGTCATATGCAAATGCAATCCTGAGTTCCTTTGAAGATCCAGAGAAGATTTTAGAGCAAGCAGTACTTGAAATGAATGATGACTTGGTAAAGATGCGCCAGGCCACAGCACAAGTAAGCCCCGTGATCTTGCATTTCTTTGAGATTCCTCTTGTTACCATTAGTTTTAACTTCTTGTTCATGACATTTCATTTCATCAGTTTGGCACTTTCTTTTACTATTTGTTATTCACTATGACAATTGACAAATATGAAGTAGAAGGTGGATTCTTTATGTTGAAGATGGCTACATTTTTTTACTGCACATTAAAACGGCGGGTAGCGTGGTGAAGCCTACTAAAGAGATTTTTTACCATTATTTCTCCATGTGTATAGCATGTGAAAGTTAATTTCCCTTTACCCTTTCCCTTTTGCTTTGTTCTAAGAGTTAGCATTTTTTTCTCTGAAGGTGTTGGCGTCCCAAAAACGGTTGGAAAATAAGTACAAATCTGCAGAACAAGCTTCTGAAGACTGGTGATATTCTTTTATATGAATTGAATTGTTATTTAGTTTTTGTAATTGTGGTGTAAGATAGTTGATATTGTTTTGCTTTGAGTTTTATGTAGGTATCGCAAGGCACAACTTGCTCTTCAAAAAGGGGAAGAAGATCTCGCACGTGAGGCTCTCAAGAGACGAAAATCTTATGCAGTAAGTTGTCATCCTCGTAAAAAAGTGTGTTTGTTTTCTCTTTATGTGTGCAAGCTTCTCATTTTTGGTTTCCATTGCTCTTTGTAACCGAATATGTGGGATCTCATGCTATCTTCTTATTGATTATCGATTTACTATAATATCTGATGGTTGTCACACGTATATGACTTGTTACATTTAATTGTGAGATCTGATGCTATTACCTTATTTATTATTAGTTAATCACAATATTTCATGCTTATGTCTCATATATATGACTTGATATGTTTCTTTTTGGATTGTAATTTTCCAAAAAAAAAGAAAAAAATTGTTTCTTTTTGGAAACAATGTTGTTTCTTTGCTGGGTGGAGATTGATTGGACCTAATACATGCATCGTCATTCACAGGGAATATTTCAAGTTCTTATCAGTGAGAACTGTCATAAAATTGAAAAAAAAAGAACCTTATGCTTCATTTTAGCATTTATCAAAATAACACAGTTTGAGAAGATTAGGCATGTGTTTCCTCCCTTATGAAGCATGCCACCGAGTTTTCATTTGAGTCTAGTCTGGCAAACCTTACAGGAAGACACTCCAACAAATTTAGACTGCATTTTCATTTGTTAATCACTTAATCTATTTGTTGATCTATATGGGAGCCAAATATGCATGTTTATGTGTCTGATGGTGTCTTGATACGGCAGAATATGCTAATCTACCCATGAAGTTCAGCTAATTGTTATTTGATGTGGTTTGTTCATGTGAGAACAATGTTCTAAAAAATGTTAGGCGGTAGGCGTATGGTGGGAGAGCGCCTAGCGTCTAGGTCTTCAAGTCATCTCCTAGAAGGATAGGTTAGGCGATGCTAGGCGGTTTTATTTTTCATTCAAAAAATTATAAAAAATAAATAAATTTGGGGGAAAAACGTATAGACCCACCTAGAACCGTCTAGGCAGCTGCCTAGACCCACCTGACCTGCTTAAAACCGCCTAGCCTGCCGCCTAGACCCGCCTAATAGTCCGACATTGCCTAGCAATTTTTTTTTTTTTTTTTAATAATCGGAATAGCCAGACACCACCTAGTGCCAGTGTTTTAAAACGCCCTAGGCGCTAGTCAGGCTGTAGCCTAACACCTAGGGCGCCTAGGCGGGGCCTAGGAAATTAGTCAGTAAGAATTTAAAACCTAGTATTTTCAAACATTATAAATAATCCAAAACATATAAATTCAACCAAAATGTAAGAAAATATAAAATCCAAACTCAATCCACCATATCAAACATCAAAATTCAAAGTCAATCTATCAAACATTATTTAATTAAGTCCAAAATTAGAGGCCAAACTCAAAATCCAAAAAAAAAAAAATAAATAAAACAAAGTTAAAGTTACCAAATCTTTTCTAATCATTCTCTAATTCTTCTTCATCCAATTCAAACTCATTATCATTCCCCTTTGGTTCTTCGTCAGATTCAAAATCTTCATCATCAAGTTCTCGGTATTCAGTATTCCTAGCGCTTTTCCGAGGTTGTAAGGTTTCATCGGCCCTAGATGCTTCTCCAACCATTCTCTAAGGAAGCTCCGATTGGGCTCTAATTCTTCATCACCACTACCCTCAACAATCCATTTTTGTGCACTACTAGCATCTTTCGCGCGTAATACATCCAATTTCATATCATTCTCCCTTTTGTGTTTGTTCCTCAACTTGGCATTAAAGGAAACAAAGACTAGATTGTTTAATCGATTCACATCTAGTCTATTCTTTTTCTTCATGTAAATCTACATAAATAATTTAAATAAATCAATTAATAGTAATAATTAAAATACATAATAATCAAATATTTAACTAATATTAAATACTTATCCCTCAAAAGTGCTCAAATTTCGTTCACACCCAGATGAACTAGTAGTTAATGAAAGTATCATTTTGCCATTTTTTAGCAAGCTTGATATATAATGTCCATATGTACACCACCATGGAACTACAAATTAACATAAATAATTTAAATGTCATATATTGAATCTTATATAATATGCTAAACAATTAAAATGAATACTTTGTTTTTACCTGCATTAAAAACATCAATTGATACCCGGCATGCTTTTGTCGCTACTTCTCTACCAAAAGCTTCACATTTTATCTTATATGAAGTCAACTCATTTATGACCGTACTTTACATATAAATGTCATTGCGAAAGAAAGCCTCCACAACCGTAAACACCTCGTCCATTACATTCACATCATATTCAATGCTTGTGTCTTTGTAATAGTAGTAAGGATTTAATAGATAAGCGACTCAAGGAGTATCAAACTGACTTTCGATTTTACTATCAATGATCTTCAAGATTGACCGATAATTATTGTCAATCAATATTGTTCAATGCCTTTTTATCTCTTCCTTTGCCTTCTTTAGCTCTCCATATACAAAGACCATGTATGACTTTCCATCTCCATCTACTAGTCGAAGCACCCTCACCAAAGGTGCAAACATCTTTAAATATTGAGTCACGTCATTCCAAAAAGAAACACTCATGACCATGGCAAATGCCACTTTCCCTTTAGCTCTCTTTGACCATATGCACTCATCCTATTCTGTACTAGCAAACATGGTTCGCAAATTTTATTTTTTCTTCATCAAACTTTGTTAAGTTAAGAAAATAAAGGCAAGCCTAGTTGCTCTTGGCCTCACCATGCCCTTCTGTTTTGTAAATGACCTCATCATGGACAAAGTCTTGTGATGAGCATACACAAAAATGGTGAAAGCCTTGATACTATCAATGGTTTTTTGTACCTCTACAATTTCCTAATACTTTCAAGTATGGGGTTTATGATGTGAGTGGCACAGGACTCCAAAAAACGTTGCGTTTTGGGGGGACATTTTGGAGGGTTCAAAACCCCCCAAAATGGGATTAGAAAAAATAGAGGCCCTATGCGGCAGAGAAACGGGGAAATTGGCACCTGGCGCCGATTTCATGCCGACTTCTCAGACGCGCGATTACCACCACCTATCAGGTGCTAATCGGCGCGGCATTGGGCCGCGGAACTAAAACGTGGTTTTCGAACACTACCTAGTGCCTAAGGGCTGCGTAGGCCGTTTTTTAGAACAGTGTGTGCGAGGGTGCAATTGAATCAGTGAAATTATGTTGGGGCTATGTATTTCTTGGATATGGATTGTACTACATATTAATTATAAGAACTTTCTGTTTTTATTATTTTTGCAGGATAATGCTAATGCTTTGAAAGCTCAACTTGATCAGCAAAAAAAATGTTGTTGATAACCTTGTTTCTAATACACGGGTTAGTTGATTCAGCTATAATTTTCCTCGCTGTTCTTTTGATTGTTTAGGTTATTTGATATAATTATGCTATCGAATGTGCAAGAGCCAGTTATTTATTTGTAAAAGGCATGCAAGTTAAACTCAAATGATGTATTTTTTCAATTTAATATGGCTGATAATAGCAGAAACAAAACTATTTTGGAAGCAATTTATTTTAGTTTGAAATGCTTCGATATTTGTTAAATATGAAAGTTGGAAGTAGCAAGAAGCCTGAAGAGATGGAGAAAAAAGCAAACAACTGCTGCACCACCAATTATTAGTTATTTAAATATTATAATTTAAGTAGCATAAACTATGCTGATGATTGAGTCATTTCTTTTTTGTTTTTCCAAGAAACAAAACAAATTGCCATATTTGAGAGATCCTCGGCATTGTTGATATTCATGTGGTGTCTTGAACTGACTGATGGGCTTGGTCATAATATTAGCTGTCTTTGCACATTTTTTCTTTTAATACTGATTTTTAGCTTTATTGATAACTATAATGTACATATTAATGAATTTTATTATAGTTTCTACAAATTCAATTTTTTGTAGCTTTTAGAGAGCAAGATACAGGAGGCAAGGTCAAAGAAAGATACTCTGAAAGCAAGGGCTCAGTCTGCAAAGTTTGTCTTCCCCACCTAATTCTATTAATAATTTCCTGTTTTCGCTACCAGTGTTACATCCTTAGTATGGCTAGTAATGTTTTCCATTGCATAGGACTGCAACCAAAGTGACCGAGATGTTGGGGAATGTCAACACGAGCAGTGCTCTTTCAGCTTTTGAAAAAATGGAAGAGAAAGGTGAGTTGGTCTTATGTGAAATGCAATATTATTTCAGACTAATTCGTCCTTGTATGCAATAACATCTAATGAAATACAACTTGTACTTAATACATGGCTTGTCTTGATTGTGAGGCTTTATTATCTTCTGCGTCTTATAGAATGTTTTGTTATAGTTTTTGAGAATTGTAAAAGATGGGCTGCAAATGCAGTCATATTTATACAATCCATTTCTTGCATTAAAGTTTTAGTTATATTTTCCTTTCTTTCCGTCTGTGATTGTGGTTATTATGTTTCCTATAGAAAAATGTGCATATTCCTTAGGGTTAAAATAAACAAAAAAAATTAATGCAATTTCTATCCTGTGTTTTATATTGAGAATCTTAAATCACAAGGTTCCAAAATATGTCTAAAACCTTGCATACTTTCATCTTTCCCCGCTAGGTAGGGGACTATGTAAATAAAAGGTCGTACAAGGCTCTCGCTACAAGCACGGTCTAGGGAAGGTAATGATATACACAGTCCTATCTATGTTGTTTCAAGGATTCAAACCCTTGGCCAAGCCAATAGTAAGTTAAAACTCGATCATCATGCTAGGCTCGACCTTCAGGAGAGGTTTCTAGTGAGTTCCAAATCACCTGGTTCCCCTTATATTCGGCTAAACTACAAGGGATTATGCTACATTTAACCTCATTCCTCATACTGCCTCTATCGTCAAAAAAATCCTTGTTGATTATATATTCAGTTTAGTCAAGGATATGCTTGGCTTTCCTGACCACTTCAAACAAACCACAAACTCCTTATTCTTCTTCCATTACTTGTGTCATCCTTATTTTGAGTATCATCAATCCCATTGCATCCTGCAGTACTTCGCCTTTGTTTGAGGAAATTATTTCAGCTGGGCTTACCCTGATTTTTACTGATTATTGCAGTTTTTTGTGTGTTAATTCATACTCTGGTGTTGCCACTTATCTCATGGGTGAATAAGATTTATTTTATTTTATTTTTTAATTTTTTAATTTTTTAAGTCATCCATCATTGTCTACCATAAAGAATTGTAGTCTTTAGTAGATAAATTGTATTACTGTAATTATCTTGCAGAACTCCTGGCGTAACTGTTCTTCCCTTCGAAATATGGCCATTGGTTGCCTGGAATTCACTGGCTGACCTTTACTTCTACTGTTCCCTGTTAAATGTCTTCATTAATATTCAAGCTAGATATTTTAGACAAAACCTTATTATCATTTGTTTTTTCCTATGTTTATCTTGATAGTGTTGACAATGGAATCCCAAGCAGATGCTCTTAACCAGTTAACTACTGATGATCTTGAAGGAAAGGTAGCAACTACTTTTTCCTTTTCAATCTTCTTGTTGAAGTTTTTTGCCTTTCGTTAAAAACTTGTGATGTTCACAGTCAGATTTTAGTAATTTACTCAGAATTAATTCTCATCTGTTATTAGTCTTGGTAACTGATTGACATAAATTAGGTGCCAATGCTATGTGTAAATCATTCTTTGCCATGGCTTATGGGTTTTATGACATATCCTCTTTCCACTAGTTTGGAGTGTGATTGACTCATGCTGGGTTGTGAATGTTGCCATGGCTTATGTGTATGCATGTCTGCTGCACACGTGTTTGTTTCATTTTCTGGTTCCGGAGAGAAAATTGAGGTTTTATGATTTCTATACTTGGATTTTTTGCAATATTTTACAAACATTAGTCTAAGGGCTATTTTTCATAAAATGTAATATCCTAATTATGAAAATTATCTGGCATTATGCTATAACTTTGGTATATGGTTTTCACATCTGGTATAGGCTTCAGCCAAATCAAACCAGTCTTGTTATGCCATTTTTGTCTCCCCCTCTCCAAACTGGAAAGAGAAGGAAGATATGACAGAAAATGACTGCAGTGGCATGCATTTCTCTTTGGTTATTGAAGAAGAATGTATACTTGCATATGAGGGATTATTTCCTGGAAATTGACTTGTTCTAGGCTTCAGCCAAATCAAACCAGTCTTGTTATGCCATTTTGTTTCTCCCCCTCTCCAAACTCGAAAGAGAAGGAAGATATGACAGAAAATGACTGCATTGGCATGCATTTCTCTTTGGTTATTGAAGAAGAATGTATACTTGCATATGAGGGATTATTTCCTGGAAATTGACTTGTTCTTGGATTGTAATTTTCTTTAAACCATACGTTTTACATTTGTTGCAGTTTGCACTACTTGAGAGCTCTTCTGTTGACGATGATCTTGCAAGTCTTAGAAAAGAAATATCTGGCAGCTCAAAGGTATGTATTATACATCCACTTTAGAAATCTCCAAAATTTATAGCACAATTTAATTTCATATGTTTTCACTTCAATATGCACTACCTGGGTACTGGCGGGAAGTAACTGAACAACAAATCGTGGAAATTCAAAATCATTGGAGCAATGGTGTTTTCTTTTGTTTTTCTTGATTAACAAATTTACGAATTTCTTGACTTCAAAACGAAGTATAACCTTTTGTGGTTATATAGCTTCTGTTGTTTTTCATATATTGTTCTTGCCCTCCTTTTATACCGGCGAAGGGCAATCAAAGAAACAGGAAAACTACTCTCAAGTTTAAGATTCCTACCTTTCATCTGGGCAATCTAGGACTTCTTTCTTTGATTTTTCTTCTAACAGAAAGGAGAGCTTCCACCTGGAAGGACTGGTGCTAGCAGCACAAGCACTGCATTTCCATTTCGAGATGCTGAAATCGAGAGGGAATTGAACGAGTTGAGGCAGAGGGCAAAAGATTTCTGAAGTTCTCATATTCGAGCTGAAAATTGAACAAATTTTTGTTAAGCCTACCAATTGACCTTGTAAAGCTTTGGGGCCAAACAGATAAAACATTGTATAGCCAGAGGACAAACTCAAATAATTAGTGACTTGTTTTTTCCCTGTTTTTCAAATGGATATGATTTTGCTTATCGTCTTCGTCTTCTAACTATTGATCATGTTCATGAATCTGCATTAGCTTATACGCTTGTTTATGATTATGTTATATTCTGGGTGAGCATTTTGGCTCTATTTTTTTTTTTTCAGAAATGCATTTTTAAAGAAATTCATCAGTTTTATATTGTTTCCAAGACTAGATACAAAGCCTCCTATTTATTTATTTATTATTATTTTTTCCCGAAGCTTAAGATCGTCTATGAAAAGATATTTTAATTTAAGTAAATAGGCGGAGTTGAGATAATCCCATTGCAGGGAAGATGGCAGTTTTATATATGGGCAATTATCTCTACACTTATTAGTATACTAACACCTTAAAGATATTCTAACAATGACATTGTAACATAGGTTTGCTATTTATTATCAATCAGTTATTTTTCCGTTAATGCCTTCTGTTAAAAAATATTTATAAAATAAATCTCTCTTTTTTTATTTTTTTTATTTTTTTTTATTTTTTATTTTTACAAAAAGAATATTTTACTCATGATACTATTAATTCGTCGGTGGAGAGAGAATTTAACAATAACAACAGTAATAGTTATAATAGTCTTCTATAATAGGATAGATATTTCACAATGTCGGATAAATAAATACAATAGGATTAATATCAAGCGAAACCGTAAAGCATTTACTTTCGAAAAATCTTCACTTTAAAAAGTACTGATATTCAAGAATAGATCTACTCAATTCATATTCTAAATTTTCATACATTTGGAATAAAAACAAATCACTTGTTCCTAACCCTGAAATTGGTGTTGAGAGAAATTTCTATTTTCTAAATACATCGCCTTTTAATTTTTAATATAAAATAATAATCGAATATTGCTGACCACGAGGGAATATCGCTAAAAGATAATGACTGAAATGATCCTAATATTTCTACATGTAAATTACAATAGTCAAAATACTTGAATTCTGAATTTAATAATGTGGTTTAGAGATGCTAAGAAAGGTTTTGTTGTCAATGTTGGGATTTTTATGCCCGACAAGTAAATATGTTCGAAACATTATTGATTAATAAATTTGTGATTTTTTTTATTCCATGTATGCATTTGATTTGCTTTATAAAATTCATGAAAATTCCGTGATTATTTATGTAGCTTTAAATTAAACATAATGTATATGTAAAATGTTACATACATGTATGCATGAATAAAATTTAAAGAGTACTAATCAAAATTTGTCCATGACTATGATTTGAAGTTGGGAATCTTCACATCCAAAGTTATAAATACAGTTCATTCCATTATGAATGATGTAGTTATATCCAGACTATATTATGTAGAGACGTTAAAAATGAATTTGTTTTATATAATAAGATTATATAGGACATGACTAGATAAAATGAAAAGTTCTAATAATTTCCGTTAAATAAAGAACATCAATTTTATCATAATGATGGTCATATAGTGATGATCTTAATTCATTATATTTATCAGACTCCTATATCATATTAATTTATTCTTTAATTTACTCGGTATGGTTTTGTATTTATTACATTTCGTAAACCTTATATTTTGGGAATGAGTTGAATGAATAGCTGGGAATGCTAACCTGATATAATGAAATCCGTTCATAAGATTCCCTTGTTTGTTGGTTCAGGACCTAAACGATTAGCGCGTAAATTCATAAAAGTTATGAATTAATTGTTCACTTGAGAACTAATGGAAGTCAAGGATAAAGATGTAATTGGAGAGGTTAACATATTTTTTATACCTAGCCCTTTTACGAATCTGTTATGGAGGATCACTACATAGGTGATGACTATATCAATGAACGAAGACTTTGAGTAATTAATTCTATAATTTTGAGAGTGCAATTCTGGGTATTTAGTGGAGTTACTCCAGAATTAATAATTTCGTTTGATTAATAAAAGAGTTTATAATTAATCGACGGAATATTGGAGCTTAGAATTATAGGTCCATCGGTCCCCTCGTCGTCTTCGTCACTGTTCGAACGATTTAATTGCGAAGAAAAATAGTTGAGAATTATTTAATAATTATGAATTATTTTACACTCTAATTATTCCATATAGCTCATGTTTGGAAATAATGACAAATGTTGTCTTAATATATTTATTAATAGATATTGTATCTATTTATTAATTTATGAAAATTAATATTAATAATTTGATTAATTAAATTTTAATTTAATAAGATAATATTTCAAAAGTTGAAATTTTGAAAATTATTTTTAATGAATTATCTTTGATAAATTATGGGATAAATATTAAAGAATTTTATTTTGATTTTTTTTAAAAAATCAAAATCAATAAAATCCTTAATGGATTTACTTGAGATTTTTATAAATCAAAAGAGATCCTAAAAACAAGAGGATTGATCAATGAGATAAGAATTCTATTTTGATTAAAAGTTGATCAGATCAAACTAGAAATCAAAAAAAAAAAAAAAAAACAACCAAACATAGGTTGTAGAGAGAAAAGATAAAAAATTAGTTTTCTTTTAATTTTTCTTAAGTTTGATTTTGAGAAAATCAAAAGACAGCATCCAGGATCCGTCTCATGTGCTGAGTACACGGATCCTTAACATATTAGAGTGTTCTTCGCATTTATTTTCACGCCCACACGTGCCGTTGGAGGTGAGGAGATAGACGAGGAAGATCGTGGTTCAAAAGACAGATAGACGAGGAAGATCGTGGTTCAAAGAATCTATTTACAAAATATTCAGATCTGCAGGTAAATTTCTTGCTTGAGTTCTAAATTATTTTATTATTAATATACTAGAAAATACGGATCCGGTTTTGATTGTTCATGTGAAAATTAAAATAAATTTTTACTGTTACAAAATCACGATTTCCGCTGCGCATGAACTCTGAAAAACCAACAAATGGTATCAGAGCGGTCGTATTTATTCTAGTATATAATAAGAATGATTTATTGTAAATCATTTTAATATGTATGTAAAAGAGTAGACTATGCATTTTTATGAATTATCATGTGATGGTGAATGTATGGATATTAATCGTTAATTGTATGGTTGACATTGGGTTAGGATTTTAATTTTTTGTTTTATATATTGGATATGTAAACCCAAAATTAAATGGGTATTTTTTCCCTGTAATTATAAATTAATTGTAATTGTTCGAGATGAAGATCAAGCCAAAGACACGATGGACGGACGGACAATTTTTTTTTAAATATAATTAATATTTCCAATTTTTTTTCTGCACTGCTGCACAGTGCAGATTGCTGCACAAGCAGCAACCACGCTTGCTGCACATATGTGCAGCAAGGGGCTGCTGCCGCACAGTGCAGCAGTTTGACTGCCCACTGTGCGGCAGTGATTTTAAAATTAAAAAAAAAAAATTTATTTTTTTGTGAAAGTCACTTGGAAATATTAATTATATTTTTCATTTTTATAATAATGTAATTTTATAATTTTTTTGGTTGTAATTTTAGAAATAGCCAAATTGTCAACCCGGTTAATATCCAATTTATTTATTTATGTAAATTATAAAATATTTATTCTCATGCATATTTTCAATGACATATAGAATTAGCACAATGCCTACTCTTGCATTATAACATGCCATACATACATGTGCATTTTCATAAATTTATTTATGATTGTAAATAGTTTATAATTTGATTAAAAACTATTTTAGAGTTTTATCGATTAATCGATTAAATAAAATTTGTGAATTAATTTTAAATCGTTAAAATTGCTAATGTCACAAAATTTAGTTCTAAGTATTTATAATAAATTGTTTATTATGAATAACTTAGATGTTTCATAATGAATTTAAGTTTTATTAGTAAATCGGGTAATTTTATTATGAAACAATTAATTTGGTAATTAAAGACCTTTAATATTGATTTCTTGGTCTTTTCCGCTAAGTTTACAAAACATTAGATGTTTTACATATTAAATCACTAAACTTAAAATAATGAGTGGGAGCGGGTAGTTTGTCAAAACGTCATTTGGTCTCCACCGTTAGTGCAACATCGTGAAATCTAAGTGGGGCTTCGTGATGACTTTAGTTTCATCCTCCATAAGGAGAGTGTTTGCTTAGGTTTATATCAAGGTTGTACTTCTTACGATAGGATTTATCAAATGTATTTCATAATTAACTTACCCTAAGGTGGTTATTATGAGTTAAATTTTTAAGGATCCAAAATGGTGGGTTACACTCATATAAATATAGTTAAATGTGTTAATTATATTTAGACCAAAAATCGGTTATTAATAATTTTTGAAAATATGAGATATTTTGGAAAATTTTATTAATTGAGATTGTCTCTATTTTAATAAGGTGTTATGATCGACCCTAAGGCAAAATAATATGCTTATTAAATTTTCCAAGGCTATATAGTGCATATATATTTTAGTGTTTTGCATATGCATCATGCATCATGATTACTATGCCAAATTTATTTTGAATTTTATGCATGGAATAATTTAGAATATTTTTAATGATTTCAGCAATATGTCAAATCCAATCCTATCACTGCTTGCTACTAAAAAATTAACTGGTGATAACTTTGCTAAGTGGAAGAAAAATATGAATATATTCTTGTACTGGATAACCTGAAGTTTGTCCTGATGGAGGAATGTCCTCCAGAACCAACTGTGAATGTTAACAAAATCATCAAAGATGCCTATGAAAATTGGATTCGAGCAAATGACAAAGCTCGTTGTTATTTGCTTGCTGCCATGTCTGACGTGCTTAACACTAAGCACGAAAAGACAGAGACTGCTTATGAGATAATAGAGTCTCTACAAGGCATATTTGGCAAACCCTCTGATCAAGCTAAACATGAAGCAGTCAAGAAAGTCATGAACTGCAAAATGAAAGTTGGAACTCCTGTTCGTGAGCATGTGCTAATGATGATTAGTACTATTCATGAGGCAGAAATCAATGGGGCTACCATAGATGAAGGCACTCAAGTGGGCATGATTTTAGAAAGCCTTAGCCCACGATTTCTTCGGTTCAAAAGCAATTACTTCATGAATAAGTTGAGTTATAATTTGACTGAATTGCTTAACGAACTCACTACTTTTGAGTCTATTTCTGTGGAGAAGAAATGAGAAGCAAATGTTGTTGAACCTTCTAACTCTAACTCTTCTCTTAAGAAGAGAAAGAGAAATAAGAATAAAGGTAAGAGTTCAGGAACTGAGAAAATAGCAGGGAACAACAGAAAAAAGAACAAGCCAAACAACAGTCAAGGAAATAAGAATGGCTCAACCCAGAAAAAACCAAAAGGAAATGTTTCCATTGTGGAATTGATGGGCATTGGAAGAGAAACTGCAAGAAGTATCTCGAAGAGCTGAAACAGAAAAAGAAAGGTAAATTAGATTTACTTGTTACTGAATCTTGTTTAGTTGAAAATGATTTATCACCCTGGATAATTGATTCAGGAGCGACTAATCATATTTGTTCTTTCTTACAGATGCTTGATTCTTACACAAGACTTGCTGATGGGGACTTTACTTTGAGAGTTGGGAATGGCGCTTTAGTTTCAGCGTCAGCAGTTGGACAAATAAAACTTTACGTTGAGAACAATAAATTTTTATTTTTGAATAATGTTTATTTCGTACCAGGGTTTACTAGAGATCTCATTTCAGTTCTTGACTTTATGAACAATGTTATTCAGTTTCTTTTGATAATAAATCAGTTGTTATTTCAAGAAATGGTTTGAATACTTGTTCTGGTTTTATTGAAAATGGGCTCTATGTAATAAGGCCCAATTTTAATTCATTATTGAATGCTAAAATGTTCAAAGTTGCATTGCCAAAAACAAAGAAGCAAAAAAAATTTCTCACACTGATAACTCATATCTATGGCACCTAAGACTTGGTCATATAAATCTTGACAGGATAAATAGGCTTGTAAAGGATGGTCCTTTAAGAGAACTAAATGTTGGTACTCTACCTCTCTGTGAATCATGTCTTGAAGGTAAGATGACAAAGAGGCATTTCTCTGCAAAAGGCAATAAGGCCCAAGAACCACTGAAGCTTATACATTCAGATGTTTGTGGACCTATGTCTACACAAGCAAGAGGTGGTTATGAGTACTTCGTTACTTTTGTTGATGATTACTCAAGATATGGTTATGTTTACCTAATGAGGCATAAGTCTGAAACTTTTGGAAATTTTAAAGAATTCCAAATCGAAACGGAAAAATAATTAGGTAAATCAATCAAGTGCCTTTGATCAGATCGAGGAGGTGAATACCTTGATAATGAATTCAAAGATCACTTACTAGAGTATGAGATTTTATCCTAACTAACTGCACCTGGTACACCTCAACAAAATGGTGTAGCTGAGAGGAGAAATCGAACTTTACTCGACATGATTCGTTCCATGTTGAGTTATTCTTCACTTCCAAAATCGTTTTGGGGGTATACTATACAAACAGAAACCTACATTTTGAATGTAGTTCTATCTAAGTCAGTACCTAGAACAACTTTAGAGTTATAGAGTGGCCACAAACCCAGTTTGAGTCACTTTCGTATATGGGGGTGCCCAGCATATATGCTAATGGGTAAGACAACAAAGTTGGAAATGCGTTCTGAAGTTTGTTTCTTTATAGAATATGCAAAAGGCACAAGGGGATGTGTGTTTTATAATCCTCGAGATAATAAGGTTTTTGTGTCGACAAATGCCACGTTTCTTGAGAACAATTATATGGCAAACTTCAAACCTCAAAGCAAGATAGTCTTAGAGGAATTAAAATCTGATGAGATCAGTCAACAACCTACTAGGATTGTTGTTCCACAAAGTGAGGAGACCACATCTTCGAGTCAGAACATCTTACCACCTCGTCATAGTGGGAGGATAGTACGACTACCTTCTCGATATAAACAAGATGGTGAAGCACAAGTTGCTATCACTGATGATGGAAGAGATGACCCATTAACATATAGATATGCAGTGGAAGATCATGACAAAGAGAAATGGCTTGAGGCTATGAAACTTGAGATGGAATCCATGTATTCCAACTCAGTCTGAGAGCTTGTAGATCTATCTGAAGGAGTAAATCCTATAGGGTGAAAATGGATCTATAAAAGAAAGAGGGGAGTGGACGGTAATGTAGAGACATTTAAAGCAAGGCTAGTGGCAAATGGTTATACCCAAAAAGAAGGAGTTGACTATGAGGAAACTTTTTCACCAGTAGTCATGCTGAAGTCCATTCAAATCTTGCTTTCCATTGCTGCTCATTATGATTATGAAATTTGGCAGATGGATGTCAAGACAGCCTTTTTGAATGGCTATCTTGAAGAGACCATCTATATGGAGCAACCAGAAGGTTTTATAAGCAAGGACGAAAAGCAAAAGGTTTGCAAGTTGCAAAGGTCTATCTATGGACTTAAGCAAGCGTCCAGATCTTGGAACATGAGATTTGATGAGGCGATCAAATCTTATAGCTTTATCCAAAATCCTGATGAATCTTGTGTTTATAAATTCATCAAGGACAAGCGAATGGTCTTTCTAATACTTTATGTTGATGATATTCTACTTATTGGGAATAATGTAGAACTATTATCAGACGTAAAGGCTTGGCTAGCTGAACAATTCCAAATGAAAGATTTGGGAGAAGCAAGTTATATTCTTGGGATCCGTCTTATTAGAGATCGCAAGAAAAAACTGCTAGCGCTGTCTCAGGCATTGTATATTGACAAGATGCTTGTTAGATATTCAATGCAAAACTCCAAGAAAGGTAACTTATCTTCCCGTCATGGAGTTGTTCTTTCTAAAAGGCAGTGTCATTCGACACCCCAAAAGGAAGAAGATATGAAACAGATTCCATATGCGTCAGCAGTAGGGAGCTTGATGTATGCTATGCTATGCACAAGACCTGATATATGCTATGCAGTGGGAATAGTTATTCGTTTTCAGTCAAATCCAGGATTAGATCATTGGGTAGCAGTTAAGCATATTCTCAAGTATCTACGGAGAACGAGGAACTATATGCTTGTTTATTCTGGCAGGGATTTGATTCCGATTGGATATACTGATTTTGATTTTCAATCAGATACAGATGATCGAAAGTCGATATCTGGATCAGTGTTCACTCTTGGTGGGGGAGCTATAGTTTGGAGAAGTATCAAACAATCATGTGTTGCTGATTCAACTATGGAAGCCGAATATGTGGCTGCTTGTGAAGTTGCCAAAGAAGTGGTTTGGCTCCGAAAGTTCTTTACAGATCTAGAAGTGGTTCCAGATATAGACAAGTCATTGTCACTTTATTGTGATAATAGTGGTGTAGTGGCTAATTCCAAAGAACCAAGAAGCCAAAGAGATCAAAACATATTGAGCGGAAATATCATGTGATTAGGGACATTGTGCAACGCGGAGACGTGGCTGTTTTGAAGATTCCATCTGCAGAGAATCTAGCTGATCCTTTTACCAAGGCACTGCCTACAAAGAGTTTTGAGGGGCATCTAGAAGGATTGGGGATTAGAGACATGTCTCATTTGCTTTAGGGCAAGTGGGAGTTTGTTGGGATTTTTATGCCCGACAAGCAAATATGTTCGAAACATGATTGATTAATAAATTTGTGATTCTTTTTTTTCTATTCCATGTATGCATTTTGATTTGCTTTATAAAATTCATGAAAATTCCGTGATTATTTATGTAGCTTTAAATTAAACATATATGTATATGTAAAATGTTACATACATGTATGCATGGATAAAATTTAAAGAGTACTAATCAAAATTTGTCCATGACTATGATTTGAAGTTGGGAATCTTCACATCCAAAGTCATAAATACAGTTTATTCTATTATGAATGGTATAGTTATATCCAGACTATATTATGTAGAGACATAAAAATGAATGTGTTTTATATAATAAGATTATATAGGACAGGACCAGATAAAATTGAAAAGTTCTAATAATTTCCGTTAAATAAAGAACATCAATTTTATCATAATGATGGTCATATATGTGATGATCTTAATTCATTATATTTATCAGACTCCTATATCATATTAATTTATTCTTTAATTTACTCTGTATGGTTTTGTATTTATTACATTTCGTAAACCTTGTATTTTGGGAATGAGTTGAATGAATAGCTGAGAATGCTAACCTGATATAATGAAATCCGTTCATAAGATTCCCTTGTTTGTTGGTTCAGGACCTGAACGATTAGCGCGCAAATTCATAAAAGTTATGAATTAATTGTTCATTGAGAACTAATGGAACTCAAGGATAAAGATGTAATTGGAGAGGTTAACAGATTTTTTATACCTAGCTCCTTTACGATCTGTTATGGATGATCACTACATAGGTGATGACTATATCAATGGACGAAGACTTTGAGTAATTAATTCTATAATTTTGAGAGAGCGCAATTCTGGGTATTTAGTGGAGTTACTCCAGAATTAATAATTTCGTTTGATTAATAAAAGAGTTTATAATTAATCGACGGAATTATTGGAGCTTAGAATTATAGGTCCATCGGTCCCCTCGTCGTCTTCTATCACTGTTCGAACGATTATAATTGCGAAGAAAAATAGTTGAGAATTATTTAAAATAATTGAATTATTTTACACTCTAATTATTCCATATAGCTCATGTTTGGAAATAATGACAAATGTTGTCTTAATATATTTATTAATAGATATTGTATCTATTTATTAATTTATGAAAATTAATATTTAATTAATTTGATTAATTAAATTTTAATTTAATAAGATAATATTTCAAAAGTTGAAATTTTGAAAATTATTTTTTAATGAATTATCTTTGATAAATTATGGGATAAATATTAAAGAATTTTATTTTGATTTTTTTTGAAAATCAAAATCAATAAAATCCTTAATGGATTTACTTGAGATTTTTATATAAATCAAAAGAGATCATAAAAACAAGAGGATTGATCCATGAGATAAGAATTCTATTTTGATTAAAAGTTGATCAAATAGAAATCAAAAAAAAAAAAAAAAACAACAAAACATAGGCTGTAGAGAGAAAAGAGAAAAAATTAGTTTTCTTTTAATTTTTCTTAAGTTTGATTTTGAGAAAATCAAAAGACAGCATCCAGGATCCGTCTCATGTGCTGAGTACACGGATCCTTAACATATTAGAGTGTTCTTCGCATTTATTTTCACGCCCACACGTGCCGTTGGAGGTGAGAGATAGACGAGGAAGATCGTGGTTCAAATAATCTATTTACAAAATATTCAGATCTGCAGGTAAATTTCTTGCTTGAGTTCTAAATTATTTTATTATTAATATACTAGAAAATACGGACCAGTTTTGATTGTTCATGTGAAAATTAAAATAATTTTTTCCTGTTACAAAATCACGATTTCCGCTGCGCATGAACTCTGAAAAACCAACAGTCAATACTCAATATCTTATGGAGGGTATTTATGTAACTATTGAGCATTTGAACATCAAAAATACAACACTTTTTCGACAGAAAAACAGATTTTATTTTACAATTATCTATATACAACTAAATACAGAGGTCAATGGAGTTCTGTCCTTAATCTTTGAAGAAATGATATACGTGAAAATTCATTGATAGAGAAGTCTAAGGTTGATCAAAAATATGTACTAGTTAATAAAATGTTAGTGGGAGCAAAAAGAAAATGAAGATAATATATTCATTACGTACATTTTTTTTTTAAATCTTCGAAATTCCGCCGCCAAACTATTCATTTCAGGTTTAAGCGTAGTATGTAAAATCTCCGATTGTCCCAGATTCTTACCAGAAACACACTCCCTATATTGGAATTCAGGACATCAAGATAAGATTTTGAACTCTATACCATCAAGCCACGTCCTTTAGGGACATTTGATTAGTGAATAATAATGGTATCCATATCCTATTCATTGCTCTCCTATATTAAGGTGGTTAAAAAATAGAAAAACATGACGTCTAATATATTAGATACAAAACACATAACATTAGTATGTTTCTTGTCTTTTAATTTGGTCTCCAATTTATTAAAACGAGAATGTTCGCATGAAATTTTGACTCTTTGTGTTTGCATGAAATCTTGGCAAGGACGCATGAGAAAATGCATGTACTTTCATGCATCTTTTTCTTGACCTGAGACGTACATGTAGAACAACTCTACGTGTGCTTACATATAATTTTTTCAAGTGTAAATGTCTGGATGGGTGTTCACGGTTTCGGTTTCAATCGCAATCCGATTCGAATCAAATCGCGCTATTTTGAAAAATATTGAAAATGATTTCGAGTTAGCCTGAATCCAACCGTAAATTTTGGGTGTTGTGCGGTTTTGACCCAGACCGGGATTCGAACCGCTTTAAACAGCCGACCTGCGGTCAAATTTGACATTATTTTATATTTTTCTTTTTTAACTGGGGAATTTAAGATATAAAATGATCATATGACAATATGCAATGTATAAATGAAAATTATGTATTTTTTCTCTTCAATTATGATGTGAAAATACACAAAAATTTTTTAAAAAAATTCTAATCCAAACCGCCGAACCAAACCACCCAAACCGCCGACCTGAACCACCATGATTTTCCTTATCAAATTTGCGTTTTTTGTTTCTAATTTTCCAAACTACCAACCCACACGATTTGAGGTGTAAAACGAAAAAACAGACCCGAACCGCATTGCGAACACCCCTAATTCTTACTCGTCTTTACGAAAATTTTGTGTGGACACCCGCATGAGAGAATAACAATATATAAATATATATTGTTGGATATATTGTGTCATTAAACAACAATTAACATGGAAAAATAACAGATCAATTCACAACAAAATCTATATGCAAAAACCCTAAACCAAAAAAAATAAGAAGACAAAAATGAGAAACTGAAGTTACTGTATTTTCAAGTTGAGAAGATCTTTGTCCTTAAGAACTTATTGGCCCGTCACAGATGCTCTACGGTTTCGAATTGCCAACGTTCTCCCATGATAACTTGGATTCTACTTGTTCAAGGTGCACTCCCCAACAAGTGTTTGAACTTGGATAAATGGTGGATTTCTCTCAAAAACAAAGAAAAACCAATGCCTTTTGAATGTTGGATTTCTATATCTTTTGTCATCATCCTCTAATTTGGAGGGAAAGAGTCCCTTATGAAGGCATGGAGGGGTGCCAAAAGGGCACCCCTTGGGGTGGGGTTTGTGGATGCTGGAATTCGACCGAGGTCCACAATCAGAATTTGTAGATTGTGGGCATTAGCGATCCTGCAAGACAAAGGTAGAGTGAGCGGGAGCAGACTACCCACCGGTGTGGTGGGTGCCGGGGGCACTCCGACGCCCAAGTCAGTAGTATGAAATGAGCAGTAAATATGTAAAAAGTGAAAGCTAGGTTTGAGGTTACCTTGGCGTCTCTGGGTGGCTGTGAGGGCGGTGATATGTGTCTGTGGGGATGGAGAGCTCTGAGAGAGCTAGTGTCAGAGAGCAGAGACTTGTAAGAAAGAAGTCCTCCTTTCCTATATGTTAAGTTATGTCCTCTTTTATTGACTTGAAAGAGATTACTTTATAGCTGTAATAGAAGCTGGCAATGGGCCCACAACGTGCTAACATTTCTGGCAAATGAGCCTACAACGTGCTCTGGATTTCATCTTTTGGTGATGAAGAATATTTGCATGTGATAATATATATTATGTCTAGGAAAAGCGAGAAACGATCGGTGAATAATTAAGGGGATTTGTCTTTAAGCTGTTGGATTTGCTTTTGTATATGATTTAATGTTTAATGGGCTGGGTTATCGTTTTGGGCCTCACTCGATATCGGGTTCGAAGTGAAAGGACGACTTTACCCTTGGACCAAATTTGGCCCATACAGGGTTGCAACCCTACATGGATTGTAACCACCCCTTTACCACACAAAAGACATATATACCCTTTATAATT